>PVKZ01005261.1:33332-57456 GCA_004027375.1 Macroglossus sobrinus
AAAAAAAAAAAAAAAAAAAAAAAAAAAAAAAAAAAAAAAAAAAAAAAAAAAAAAAAAAAAAAAAAAAAAAAAAAAAAAAAAAAAAATTATTTACAAAACAGCGTTATCATGAAATTGGCTTCTTTGCTTTGTAAAGAGGATCTCCTCAAGATTGCTAAAACAAGTGCTTCTGCTAGGGTATTTAAACTATGAATTGATTTACTCAAGTTTTGTTTTGCGGACAACACTTTAGGACCCACCTGTTGGAGAAAGTGAGGTCATCCATTCTTTCACTTACTCTCTAAACAGAAGCAAGTCCTGCGGTGGTGACAGCCAGCAAGGGGGGTGGGGGGGGGAATGGCGGTTAGTTCGAAAATGAAAATAAGAGAGGATGGTTGAATAGTTTCATTTTTTACTGCTCTTGGGTCTTGAACAACTCAGACACCCCCAGTTGAGTCCTCTCTCTTGCACCAAATGAAGCCACCTGCCACGGCTTGCCTGCAGTGCATGCGATGGATCTCTGTGGTGTGGGATCGCTTTTTTTCACACACCTGTTTTTTAGAGAATATGACTCACTAAATCCAAATACTTAGTGACTCAACGGTATCATGTAGATTTTTCTTTTCAATGAAAAGTTTTGAAAATAGGAAGTATATGTACATGATAAAATGTTCAAACAGGACATCAAAACATACAGGGAAAAGTAAGTCTCCTTCCTCTCCAGCTTCTATCCCCAAAGGTAGCACCTGACCCACAGTATTTTCAGCTAAATCCTTTGTTACCTTAATCTGGGTTAGGCTTTCTTGGCTCCCCACGTATGCTCCGCTGTATTTTCATTATCGCTTTATTCACACACGCACACACACTCACACTCAAGCACAAATATACCCACACTGTAGTTTCCCATTGTCTTGCTGTCACCCAGAAGGTTCTCTGTGTGAGGGTATATTAGGTAGAGCGCAGGCTCTTGAATCACACAGCTTGGGCTTAAAGCCCAGCTCTGCCTCTTGCTCTTTGACCCTGGCTAAGTTACTCCAAGGACCTGTGCTTTGTTTTGCTCATCTCTAAAACTAGGATGATAACAATTCTTCTCGTATCACTGTTGTGTAGATTGAATGAGGCGAAGAATGAGAAGTGTCTGGTGTCTAGTAATCCCGCAGTAAATACTTGCTCTTCGTCACATGTCTTGGCTCTGGGTCTCTGCCTGGGCAAACGCCTCCAGCTGGGTTGTGTCAGTCCCGTCCCCGTGGTTTCTTGCCTATGAGGGAACTATGAATGAACCCAACCACTGTGCCAGTAGTCAGCTTGTCTCCCAGCCATTTTTCCTCAGAAGAAATGAAATTCTATGTTTTGTAGAAAATACCTTGTGGCAAACGTGGAAAAAAAAGTGATTTCCGTTTTTTTTTTTTTTCTTGAGAACATTAAGATCCCAAACGTGGTCTCTCGATTTAAATAATGAGCCCAATTTGTGTCTTGTTCCTACACTATTTCCAAGATTTCCTGCAAAGTGTTTTTATGACAGAAACCTACAGCCTTCCCTGTCCATGATCATCATCATTATTCAAAAATCTTGAAAGTGACCCTTGAAGGCCAGGGCGCCTGACCTAATCCCAGGTCTTGTGCTTCTGGCAGCCAGAATGGGGCAGATTGTGTGTGTGTGGGAATACATGGCGAGTGAGGGGGTGGGGCGCCGTCTGCCACCTTGTGTATCGCTAGCATCTAGGTCTTGGTCAGCATTGATGCCTTGGGCTGGCGTTTGCTTGTGGGAAGAATGGAGTCTCCTTTGCTCCAAAGTCTTAATGCAACATCGGTAACTCCACCACGATAGTTCCTCCCTTTGGATGTCGCCAGATTTTCCACTTGGAGAGCTCGTCTCTCATGCTTTAATGTGCACAAATAAGCAGGAAAGACTATGCTGCCAGCATTTACCAGCCGATAACCTCAATGGCTAGATTTGAAGTGACTCTCAGCTGAAACCAAAAGGGACAAGGCAAATGGGAAGGCGTGGAGTGGAAGAAGGGAGAGCAAGGTAGCGTTGCTTCCTTTGCCACTCCATCTAGTGCCGGGTGGTCCTGCCCGTGCCCTCAGAGTTACCGCTCCTACTTGGTGCTGGGGTCCAGTTCAGAGCGTCTGTCAGTGCATTCGAGGTGAAGGGGAAAAGCAACTTCCATTTGATCTTAAGTTATCAGGAGAAGATGTGTTCCCCACATCTCCCAGGTCAAAACGTGTCATACTCTCTGTCTTTCTTCGGGGTCATTGGGGGGTGATGGGCCTCTGATTTAGCAGGAGGGAGTATCCCAAGGGAAAAAAAAAAAGGGAAGTTACTGGGTACTAGGGAACTTGCAGTTGCTGTCAGAATGTGGTTTCACTTGTCATTAAGACTTAAGAAGTTTGCAAACTTGAACAGTGGGTTATTTAATAGCTCCTTCCGGGAGCGAGTCTCTATAAGCAGATACCAGGCCTGTAGGGCTCTGCGGAATGTCTCTGCTTTGGGAAAAGTGGTAGTATAACTTGGAGAGAGAAGATTAGCGACATGAAGTATGTCTACTTGGAGGGCAAAGGCACAGAGACCAAAGCTCTGGACGGTTCCCAGCTGGGCCCACCCTCAGTCCGGGCCCTCAAAACCCCTCAGCTCCAGTGTCTTGTTCTAGCTCTTGGTGACTTCTTGGTCTGGCTTCAGCTTTTCGGATGGCGCAGGTGTGCTGGGCCTCGCTCCCCCTAGGCCAGCGAAGGGGCTTCTCTGTCCTGCTGGATTTCTGATTCAGAACGGTGCGGGGAGGTCTGCTGTGCCCTCGCTGTTTTGCTACGTGTTCAGTTACCTTCCCCTGCTGCAGTGGAAAATCCCAGACATGTTGGGAGGGAAGTGGCCTCTCCTGGGGCAACAATGAAGACTCCCCCTGCCTTGGGAACTGCACCCTCTCCATGTCCCCGTTCCTCTGATCTCCAGGCTTGGAAGAGAGTGCTCAGATCTCCAGATGTTAACAAAACAGCTGCTCTGAAGAGAACTTGCTTTGCAGACTTTGAAGCAGTGAATCGGCCCTGCGGCCCAGGGTCAGGGAGGTCCCTCAGCCTGAGTTTCAGTGCTTTATCTCTTCTCCATCTGTGGGGTAGACCTTCTGGGTTGATGGCTGCTGGTTCTGCTTTACAATTAGGAAACTTCAAATTGTCAGCAAAGAGCACTAAGTTAATTTATTCTCACAGTCATTTGAACCATCTTTGGTTTCTCCAAAGGTCGCAGCTCTCTCAAGTTCAATGTCATAAGCAGAAACTAACCATGCAAACACATTGGCTGGTTCCTTCTACTTCTTTTCCTCAAAATTAAGGTACTAAGAACCCATTTGAAAGCATCACATGTAATGGTAAGACCAGGGGATTCTCGCTATGACATATTTCATCTCTCTTCCATGCCCTTTTAGGTATCTATTTGCTAAAAAAAAAAAAAAAAAAGAGAGTGTCTTTGTCTTTGTCTTCTCTTTGGCAAGCTGAGTTCATGAAGGTGGGGATGCTCTCCCTAGTCTTCATGGTGGAACAAATCCCTTGCCATGCTTTGGACACGCTGATCACTCCTTGATTCTGAGATACTGGGGTTTATTGTTCCTAAAGAAGGGTCCATCTGGATTGGTTAAAAATACTACAGAAGAATTCAGATGCAGGTAAGCAGGTCAAAGAATCACAGGTAATTTCTTCAAGCTGTTGAGTGCTGTGTACCTGTGTATGGGTGTGGGCGTGTGAGGCACAGAGCAGCATCCTTGACCTATGGACCATAGTGAAGGCTCCATGGGGTCTTGTGTACCTGGGAAGCTCAACTGCTAATCTGCCGTGACTTTGGTCTGCCAGGCCTGTGGCTCCTCCAGTGCTCTGGGGTCTCCACAGTGGTCTGTGTCCCCCGAGAGCTCTGTGGCATGATGGCCCTGTATCCCCCATCCCAGAGGCCATGTTTCTTACGTCCTACTTTTCTGTGGATGAGAGGCGGTGACAGGGAATGAGCACTTGCTACAGCTAGTCAGCTTGGCAAGTGATGAGTTTCCGCAAGTCTGGCATTTGACATTGTCTTCTGACAATACTTTCCCTGGGAGGATCTTGGAGAAGGAAAGACCACATTCCTGAAGGTTTGTCTGGGCCTTCGGTGCCTGAGCAGTTGCCGCATTTTGCTTCATATGTGCTCGTCCTCCTTTGTTGTCCTCTGTCCACAAAGGCTGTACTATATAATCCTTTCTCCATTGGAAGTTTGTTAGCCGTGGCCCCAGTAAAGCTATTGAAAACACCAGGTAAGTAGTCTGGGGCAGGTCAGGTGTCAGAGGAGATTTGGGTTCTGGGCTTTTTCCATCTGCTATTGTGTGGCTACTCTGTCCCCTCTGGACTTGTCTTAGTGGGATTCAGAAGAAAGTTGGGCTTCTTTGCTGTCATCAAAACCTTTTGGCCAAATGTAAAGTTTTCCCGAATTAGGCTTGTTCTTTAAATGTATCGTTGACTCTTTGATTTCTTGTGTTTTGCGAGTGCCGGTGTTGGCAGATACGCACGCTGGGGTGATGAATGACTGGAGGATCTGGGGCAAGGTGCTCTCCCATCTCAGGCTCCAGGAGAGAGATACTGTCTGAATTCCCTCCTAGCTCCAGCATACTGTAATTCTGTAATTTTCTGTACAGAATTTTCTGTAATTTTCTGCATTCTGTAATTTTCATTAGCCATGTTTGATGATCCAGAGCCTACTCTTAATGGAACGAGATAACTAGGAGGCTCCAAATTGAGAAATAGTTCCTAGAAGCCCAAAAGTCTGTTGCTGTTTTCTAGTTCACACCCAAAGGCCTGTAGTGGGTGGTTGGGGTGTCACCCTTATTGACATACCCAGGATCGTGGTGGCCTCAGGCAGGTGAAGTGAAACTGATTTGGCAGATTTGGAAGATGCCAAAGCCCAGACATATCAATGCAAGAAGGTAGCAGATCTCTTAGTTCTCTCGTACAAGCAGGAAAAGATCAGTATTCAAAATTCTAATTGTTTTTAACTTAAAAAGAATTACAAGTAAAACATGTTCAATGTAGAACATTGAGAAAATTGAGATAGGCAAAAAGGGGGAAAAGTTAGCAAAATAACCTTATCACCCAGCTGTAATCATTGTTATCATGTTGTAATCATTCTTGTCATTTTTTAAATGTAGCAATACGTATATAAATGTATGAGAAATAGAAAAATTCCATACATAGTGTTTTATAATCTGCTTTTTAAATATTGCTTTGTACACATAACAGGCTGGGTAATCCTCTGAGTAGAGGTGACATAAATAATGACTACAGATACACCAATCGGGACTGAGAGGGGAAATATCTTATGAGGTTACAGGTGACTGCTACAAATGTACACTGTTCATGTCACAGGCACAGAGAAAAAGTTTATATCTTAATAGGGATAATATGCCTTTAAAACAATCACTGGGTTTTCCAGGGGGCTTAACTTAGTTATTCGTGAAGGAGTGTAATTTCTAAATCAGTAAATCGTGCTGATTATTTGGCATCGTGAAAGTGAAATTTGCAGTTTGACTAGAGTTTGCCTTTCAACTGGTTCTGGTGACAACATAGCCAAGCATCAGTGGTGGCCATCACTGCCCTTCGGTGTCAGGATGCATGGGAAGTTGTCACGGGTGATGGCGTCGTCATTGCTCCTCATCTTGTGTGGCTCCTTTCCTCTGATACCTTGAGACTCCTTATCAGGGCCTGTTCTACAAAGTGAAAAAAAAAAAGTGATAAGAAATTTGTAATCTTATAACATTTCTGTGTTTTCCATCTCCAGTTCCGATTGTGTTTCTCTCAGTTCTTCTGTCATCTGTCATGATTGTGTGGCTTGTGCAAGGAAACTGCATTTCCTCTGGGTGCCAGAGTCAGACCCACCACCCAGCAGACTCCCTCCTTTGAGGATGGTCACAGAAAGTGTTTGGGCAAGGGGTAGACAGCCAAGGTCTCTCTTCATGACCCTGAGGTGCTGGAATGGGCTAAATGCTGGCTATTTCAGAGTCCCCCCACCCCCATCGCTGATCTCCTTAGGAGATGGTACCCGTCTAGGAGGTCTCCTGGTCCTCCTTTGGGGACTGACATGTTGGATCAGTCAGGCATTTTTTTGAATGCCAGGGGCTGGGCTATGATGCTTTACACAGATTTATTAACTTAAATCCCACTCTATGGAAGTGGCTATTATTAATTAGCATTGCTTTATGGATGAAGAAAATGAAGTTCATAGAGTTTCACTGACTTAATTAAGATCACGCAGGCTCTCAGAATCATGAAGAGATTTGCTGATATGTGGGAGGAAAGGTAAAATGTGGTGGATAGATTAAATGTAGGGCAGTGACTGATGAAAGGAATAATCTAAGTGAGGAGGAAGAAGGACTTCGGGGATGGGAGAAGAGATTGGAGGCTGTGGAGCAGCCATCTCAGCATAAGACAAGAATGGATCCCAGGCAGAGGTGTGATGGGGTGGCTGGTTCAGGCTCAAGAGACCAGACTAAACTTCTCTCTTCCCAACTCCGCATTCAGTGATTCCTGTTAGCAGCTTTGTATTAGACAAGGTGGGTGTGTTTACACTGTGGAAATTGGCAAACACCACAAACCAGGGCCCCCAGAAAGCTAACTGTTATTATCTTCCTGCACACCAGTGGACCCAAGGGAACAGAGACAGGGATATTTTGCAGGCAAAAATCGATGCAGTCCAGAGATTGGTTATTACATGGGTACTATGTAGGGCGTGCAGGAAAAGCATGTATTAAAGGCATCATTTGAGCTTACAATAATTGTAAGGTAATTAGCCATAAAGTTTTTTTTTCCTTCCCAGCCCATAACGCTATTTAAGGAAAGAATCTGTTGAGGTCAAAGCACTCTGCTCCAATATCTGAAAATGAAGGCTGCTATTTGTATAAACAAATAGGCACAGGCTATCAGCTGAGTTTAGGGGTCAGTTAGGGCAGAATTTGTGTTCTAAAGAATTAGATGGCCTTGGGTTTCCCCAGCCAGGTACTGGCTCGTGCTGTGGTGAATAGGGCAGAAGTTGGGCCCAGCTCTTGAGCCATGTTAGAGATAGAAGACTGCTCACAGTGAGAGAATCAGATGCAGCAAAGCAGCGACCCACAAGCTTAGGGATTTCTGCTTCATCACTGTCCCATCTTAACCAAAGCTGATGAATCAGGTCCAGTTTTGAGGACCTTAGTGGTCAGAATGATCCCTGAAGCATTCTTAGCATTCCCAAAGGATTGCTTCTTAGTTCATAAGTTTGGCTCTCAACTGTACCAGAATCACAAGGAATCACTTCTACTGTTATTATTGGCATGGCATCATATTGTACTGCATCCTCTTTCTGATTCATCTCCGCTACAGTTCTGTTGCAAATTTCTAGGACATCGCATTAGGAAAACAAACAATGTCATTAAATCCAACCCCTGCCTCCTGCTAATGGTACCCGTCTGACGACAGGAATCTGATTGATATTTGACTGTGTCATAGCCAAACTTCAGAATATTGAGTAAAATATAAAACTCCCTTCCAGAAACTTGGTTCCATTACATAGCACAGCTTCCAGGCAGATCACATGAGGCTCTATGCTACAATTTTTTTTTTTTCTCTTTAAGGAATGTAAGTCTTTTCTTCACAGTTTCAGGGCACAATAGAATGACAGCTTGTGGATGCCTTGACGTCTTTCCATTCTGAGCTTCCATCATGTCTCAGACCATGCCTCAGGCTTCTGGGAAGCCTCTGCTGACCCATTTCCAGGAATCGTGAGGGCTCTCTCCCAGCAATCCTGCAGTATCACGTGCTGTACTAAGCAGTTTCCAGGCAGTGTCGTCATGGCACTGGCTTTGGAGCCAGACTGCCTGGGTTCAAATCCCTGTCCTGCAACCTGCAACTGGCGGTCCACTGGGAAGTTGTTGAACCTTCATATTTCTCCGTTGTAGAATGGAAGGTAGCAATTGTATCTTACATCGTGCCATTGTTGGAACCTGTGTAAAGTGCTTAGCACTGTTTCTGGCACATAGTAGGAGTCCAAAAAACAATGTCAATGACGAGCACAGTTTTGAATGAATGAAAGCTGGGGGGCTCCTTTCAGTTGATTTGTTAAAAATAATCACCAAGAGTTTAGAATTAAAATGTAATTTAATTATATATTTTTTGTATGTATGCTTTAAAAAAGTCAGGCTGTAATACGTTATTCAACAATTAAAAAATATATATATGTAAGTATATTTATCCCATTTTGCAGGCAGTACAGTTTACTAAAAGAAACGGATTTCAGAGACAGACTTAGTTTAAATCCCAGCCCCATCGTTTACTGCTCATATGACTTGGGCCGGGCTCCTCAATCCCTGCTGCCCGAGTTTCCTCATTTGTAACCTGTGGCAAAGAAAACTTCCCTTCTGGGGGTGGTTATGAGAATCAAACGAAGTCACACCCATGCAACAGTTATGTGCTAAGTTATCAGCAGATGCTGATTTTCTTTTTAGTTATCTTAGACAGATGCAGGCCAAGGAAAAAAAGAGAAGAGAAGGGAAATAGAAAAGGGTCGATGTAGACATAGTAGGAAGTAGAAAGACAGCTAAAAATACAGAAATAGCCACAAAAAAGACAAAAATACACTTTTTTTAAAAAAAAAATTTAGCATAGGTAACACATACCCATGGCATGAAATTCAAGAGGTACCAAAGGATACTTAGTGAAAAGAAGTTATTTCCATCCTTACTGAACCAACACGTTTAGCTCTCTACGGGAAATACTGCTACTGGATTTTTTTTTTTTTGTGTGTGTGTGTGATTTCTTGTAGAAATACCCCATACATTGATAAGCAAACTATTCATGTTGTCCATGATTTAATTTTTTCCTTCTACATAAGTGGCAGTGTTGTAATTACGCTGTTGTGTACCCTGCCATCGTTATCGAACGTGTTTTAGCAATCATGCCTCTTTGAGAGATACAGGGCTGCCCCCTTCCTCTTAGCCCCTGTATTCTGTTTATTTAACCATCCCGTACTGATGGAATTTTAGGTTGTTTCCAATCTTTTGTAATTACAGATAACACTACAATGAATAATTTTGTCCATGTGTGATTTCACACATGTGAGTATATCAGCGGGATAGTTTCCTAGAAATGAAGTTACGTACTCAAAAGATATGGGCAATTTTGATAGAGACAGATAGAGGTTGTACCAATTTAATACTTATTTCCCCTGGCAAGGTGTTCATATTGTCACTAGCACGTGATACTCTCGGTCTTGGACTTTGCCAGACAGATGAGGGAAAGACATATCTCAGTGTAGTTTTAATTTGCATCTCTCTTAATATCAGTAAGATATATCTAGATATTTGAAAACCATTTTATTTCACTTTTGGAAAATCCTGCTCATATCCTTTACCGGATTTTCTGTTGGTTATTGATCCTTTTCATATATATTTGAAAGAGCTTTAGATATACTTTAAAAGATAAACTTTAGTTGTTTTAGTTTATTATCTATCTTTTTATTAGTTTATCGTGGGTTTTTTTGTTGTGTTGTTTTGTTTGCCATGCAGAAAGTTTAGATTTATATGGAGCAGACTTTATATTCTTTGTTTTATGGCTCTGGATTTTGTGACACATTTCAAAAGGCTTAGTCTACTCTGATATCATAAGAATAATCTAAGTTTTCTTTGCCTTATCTTTAAATAACAGGTTTTTGAAGTTTTGAGCAAATACAGACTATGCTTGTCACCTGACAAGATAAACTATTTGTGTCCACACCTTGATGTAAATACAGGAACACAGGAAAAAAATGTAGGTCTCCGGAAGGTGGGATAAGTGGTACTTTTTCTCCATTTCTCCATTTGTACTTTTCTTTGTTTTCCAGGTTTTCTGCATTGATCATGTATTACTTTGATACTCAGAAAGGTGTTAATTAAATAAAAATTTACTTTCCTCTTCTAACTTTCTTTTAAGATGTCCCTTGTTTCCTGGACCTGTTGGAATGCTAGTAATGCTGCCTGTTTTGTTTTGGGAACAGTCTCATCCGCTTCCACCCCGAACAGCTTTGGCCCAGCCCTACGGACTTCCTTGTCACTAAATCCAGTGGAAGCATTTCAGCCCTAGTCTTACGATACCGATACCGATACCCCGATACCGATACCGGCTGGCGTATCTGAAGCTCCCGACCACGCCTTCCTGCTTGTCCTCAGTGCCTCCTCCTCCCCTGCTGTTCCTCACTCGTCCCCCCTGGAGGCCGCTTCTCTGTCCACTGTCCTCGCGGATCCCTGAGATTGCCTACACTTGGGAGGGCGCGCCGTGCACCAGCCGTTCTAAGTGCTTCGCGTATATAACCTCATTTAGTCCTCACCACCATTTTCCAATGGAGCTATGGTTATCAACTGTATTTTTCAGATGAAAAAACTGAGAACTAAAAAAGTTAGTAACAAGCCAAGAGCACCCAGCTGGAAAAAGGGTAGAGCCGAGTCTGGAACCCAGGGACACCTGGCTCTTAATCAGCCATCTCAGCTGCATATCTAATGAGTGCACCAAACTGTCCCAGGCACTCTTTTCTCTGTGCCTTCTGTGTCCGGCTCATCCTTGTCAGGCTTTTTTCAGCCTTTCTCTTCTATACAAGTGACTCCCAGGTTTCTGTTGTGGCTCCAGTCTCCCCCCTGCATTTTGGACACAAATGTCTGGACACGGTCTAGATATTTTCAGTGATTATTGGTTATTTCCACTTAGATGTCACAGACACCTTAAATTCCCCATGCCAATATCTCCTAAGGTTGTGGTGTTTTTTTTTTCCTAGTGCTCGATTGGACATGGCTGGCAAATGAGAATAGATATTCTATATCTGAGGCTTGTGCATTTCTTTATTTATATTTTATTTTTTACCTTTTATGTGGATCTCTTTCAGTAAGTTAAATTCAGTTCAACGCCCAATGATTCAGCTTGATTTGCATGTTCTAGGTCTTTTAAGAACAATAAATATTTGTGAAAGACTGGTCGCCTTTTCCCCACAGCCTAAAGTAATTTGCTTATCCTGATGGGAAGGCCTATTCATTTCCTAAAAGTGAACGGGGCTTCCTAGCATGGAGTAATTAGTGCTGAAGGCCTGGATCCGTTTAAATCCCCTAAGAGTCTGGGTCCAATCCACTGGCATTGGCAATCACAGAGAACTCAAGGCAGGGCATTCACTTTAAAAACAATTATATTCCAGCAGGAAGAGGAAACCTCCATTGGAAGAGGAATCTTCTGGCTGAAAGATTGGTTTTTATGCCTTCGCCACTGATAACAATCACTACCGAAGACCATTACCAATTCCAGTTTTCTAGGACACTGCTTTTCATTTCTCTATTAATTTAAAAACAATTATAAAGTAACACATACTGATTGGAACCACGGCATGACCGCCAGCAGCTGGAGATGGTCCCTGTTAACCGCTGTGTCACCTTCCACACCCTGCCACACGCTCACATGAATAGATACAAACAGGCATCCTAATTACACATCCAGGGTTGGGTGACTTATTTGTTTTTTAAGGTAATGAAATTATATAATGCATATCACCCTGTAACTTGTTTTTCTCACTTTATATCGTGAATATCCCATCCAGGTCAGTTAGCACAGCTTTAATTCTTTTTAATACTGTGTGATATAGCATGTTCCATGATTTATTTGACCAGTTTCCTCTTGGTGAACATCCAGGTTGTTTTCAAATTTCTATTTCTGTAGGCAAGGCTGTAGGAGACATCCTCGGACCTACATTCTTATATAATGAAGAATTTATTTCTAAAGAGTCCTAAAAGTGAGATTGCCGAGCTACAGGGTTGGTTGGTTTCTAAAACTACATTAAGATATGAGCAGGGGAAGGGAAAAGGGAAGTGATGTGCTCTGACTGTCAGGTACTACAGTAGGTACTTTCCATGAGTTGTTTAGTTTCATCTTGGTCTCCTGCCTGCCATCCTGCCCCTAACCCCCCTCTACATAACCACAGATGAGCATGTCACTTCTTTGCATAGAAGCCCTGCATGGTTCCCATCTCCTCCAGGATTAAGACCAAGCTGCTCACATGCCCAAGAGGGCTTATGCACTTTGGTCTTGTGTATCCTTCAGTCTCTCTCCTGCCTCTCCCATGGGTTTTGCATTCCAGCACACAGGCCCTATCTGTAGGCACCCACCTCACCAGGCCTCTGTAACTCTCGGCCTTTGCTCTCCCTGTCTCTCTGTTCTGTTGGTTCTTCCTCACCTTTTCCCTGGCTCTTCTCTCATGCATCAGTTAGCACTCGATCTCTGGCTCTTTCAAAATGCTCTTTTCAAGTTAGTTTACGAATTAGTGAGGCTAGGTCATGCTGTGGTCCCTTTCAATTCACAGATCTCAGTGGCTTAACACAAGTTTATTGTTTGGTCAATCGAAGTCTGCTTCATGTCTCCGTCATTCTCTTGGGCAGCTTCCCTCAGTGATCAGCCCGAAGGAGACAGTGGGGGCTTCACCATCCTGTAATTGTACCATCTAGAATTCTTCGCTTCTCACTGATGTTGCAGGAGAACCCTGAGAGTATCATGCTGGCAGTTAAATAAATGTATTAGCCCAGAGGTGGCTATGTTATATTTACTCTCTGCTCACTGGACAGCCCTATCACACAGCCCTGCCCAACTGCAAGAGGGCAGATGCTCAGCCCAGTCATTAGGCTGGAAGGAAAGGAGAATTAGACACAGGTGAGCGCTAGAAGCCTCTACTTCGGGCGAGATGCCACTACTCTCTATATGTCTACTGGAATTATTATGTGGTATTAGAATGATGGTCTATGTGTGTCTCCCCTACTAGAATGGGTACTTCTGGAAAGTAGAGGACCTTATCTTCTTCATCTTCATATCTCTGGAATCTGGTACAGTGTCTGGCACATAGGAAATAGCCAACAAAACTCTGTTAAACAAATCCATTTGTACAAATCAATAATCTACATTTTACAGATGGGACACTGAAGTTCAGAGAGGTCAATTACTTCACCAATAATCACACAACCAGGAGGTAGCAAAGCCAGATTCAAACCCAAGGCCGTCAGATTCCAAAACTCACAATTTTAGGAAAGATGCTAGAAGTTGATTCCCAGGTCTGATTCAGGACAATAAACCATTCACCTGTGGGAAATGAATTCAATCTTAGAGTCATACGAACCCTAACAACTTCTTTAGGACACGAAGCCTGGTATGTCGAGAGGTGCATCTGCCAGACCTCCCTTGTGTTGTGGAAGCCATGGCTGTGAAGTGAAGCAGAACTTTATGGCCCAAGATTCTCCCAGGCTTGGATTTAAACCAGACAAGGCAAGAAAAACTAGTTCCCAGCCACACCGAAAGATATTTGGGTCACTATCACAGCATTCCTCTGTTCTCACTTAATATATTTGAATTTGAATAAATCCCCTACTTTCATACAACTTGTGTGACTACAGAGCGCTGTAGAATTGGGGTTTGAAATTGAGTTTGAGCACCAGCTCTGCCACATCTGCATCCCATCACTGGACCTCTGAGTCCCCGTTTCCTTATCCTGTAAAGTAACACTTATTATAAGAATACTCACCTTACCATAATTTTGAGTAAACCACAGAGTTAGCACTTTTGACTCAAAACTCTAATATAACTTAAGGTAAACGCCCTACTGTATTGGGGTTCTCTAAAGAAATAGGATGGGTATATAGATATAAATATAGATATATATAAAATAGGAAATTGGCTCACATGATTACGGAAGCTAAGAAATTTTAAAATCTGCAGTTGGCAAGCTGGACACCCAGGAAAGCTGGTGATGTAGTTTCAGTCTGACCGAGTCCAAAGGCTCGAGAACCAGGATGGCATAAGTTCCAGTCTGAGGGCAGAAGATCAATGTTCCAGCTCAAGCTTTCAGAGAGGGAGAAAAGAAGGAAAGAAACACAGAGGGGGGAGATGGGGAGAGAGAGAGAGAGAGAGAGAGAGACAGAGAGAGAGAGAGACAGAGAGAGAGAGAGACAGAGAGACAGAGAGACAGAGAGACAGAGAGACAGAGAGACAGAGAGACAGAGAGACAGAGAGACAGAGAGACAGAGAGACAGAGAGACAGAGAGACAGAGATAGACTGTGCCGTGGTCTTCTTGTATTATTCAAGTCTTCAGTGGATGATTGGATGAGGCCCACCCAGTTTAGGGAGGACTATCTGCTTTACTCAATCTACCAATTCAAATGTTAATTTCTCATCCAGAAACACCTTCACAGATATACCCAGAATAGTATTTGAAAATTAAGAACTACATCTAACCTTGTCATAATTTGTACTATTTGTTAATAGGACTCTTATGCTTGCATTTATTTTATGTTGCTATTTTATGTTATTAAAAAAACATTAAAAGACAAAATACTGGAAATGGAATAATTTTACCTTCTAAAAACACTTTTAAATAAAGATTATTTGCTAAGTCCAGTGAGAATTCAGTTCAAAATAATTTCTACTATTATTTATGTTTTTCCTTACTCTGATTTTTCTTAACTAAAAAAAAAAACACAATAGATTTCAGTTTTTAGAGTGGTTTTAGGTTTACAGCAAAATTGAATGCAAGGTAGACATTTCCCATCTTACCACTCCCCTCCCCTCCCCTCATGTATAGCCTCCCCCCATTATCAAAATCCAGCACCAGAGTAATAGGTCTGTTACGATCAGTGCACCTACATTGACACATTATCACCCTGAGTCCATAGTTTGCATTAGGGTTTACTCTCGGTGTCGAACATTCTACAGTTTTTGACAAATGAATAATGACATGTGCTCGTCATTGCAGAATACACAGTAGTTTCGCTGCCCTAAACATCCTCTGTGCTCTGCCTATTCATCCCTTCCTGCCCCAGACTCTGGCAACCACTGATCATTTGACTGTTTCCACAGTTCTATCTTTTCCAGAATATCATGTTGTCGGAATTGCATAGTATGTTGCCTTTTCAGATTGGCTTCTTTTACTTAGTAATAGGCATTTAAGTTTCCTCCATGTCTCTTCAGGTTGATAGCTCATCCATGATTTATTTTTATCATAGCACTAGCTGAGATATACTGTTTATCTATTTGCATACATGTTCGTTGTCCACCTTTCCCACTAGAATCAAGGTTCCAGAAGGAAAAGTCTTTTTTTTTTTTTAAATTTACCACTGAAGTCTAGTCTCTATAAAAGTATCTGGTACATACTACACTCTCAAAAACCACTTATTGAATGAATGCATGATTGAATAGATTAATATTTTGTAATCATAAACCTCTAGTTTAGGGAATTGTTTCTGATGTGCATAATGCACGGTTTAATCTGATACTTCTGTTTCAATGGGAATTAAATGTGATTACTCTTAAAGAGTCTGGGTCCTTATTGGTTTGGATATAGGACTGGAGAGCTCATCAATCAATGATCAGTAAAAGAGAAGAAATGATCATGTTTTTAGAAAGTATAGTATAGATGGGAAGTGGACGTTTTCTGGTGATAGTTGACTATTAAAAATGGTTTAATTTTTTTTTATTATAAAAGTAAGAAAGTTTCCTTCCCTGCACACATACTGACCCTTAACCTACTCCCCAAAGGTAACCTCTTCTAAGAGTTTTGTGCAATATGTAATATCTTTTGTGTAGTGGGTGGTAGATTAATTTACTCCCTAAACTTGGATGTACAAAATGTAGCAACTCTGTTTTGCTCTGACTGATGGGTTGTCTTTTTTCGTCACCAGTCCTTCCCCATTTGGCAGCGATGTCTTCTGCTTTAAACAGCCTCCTTTCGCTATGACACAGTGTCTTTCAAGGAAATGATCCCTGCGTCCTTTAGCACCCCTCTCCCCTGCCTTTTCCTGCCCAAGATGGCGCCTGGTGAGTTTATCTAAGAACTTACCCATGGTGGAAGTGTGGGTCACACCTTGTCCCCCTGGTCGGCCTGCTGGTAGTTACTCCTGATGCCTGAAGCTAGCAGAAGTGAGGTCTGTGCTCCCTCGGCGTGGTCCTCCCTGCTGATGTGGGCCCTCTGTGGTTTCCCTGGAGCTGGCCTGGGAGTTCTCATCAAGGGGTCCCTCACTCTTACTCCCCACTATCGATTCCCAGGAGACCTCCCATGTAAGCCGGCCAGACAACACTACCAGGCACCTCCTGTGCCCCTCCCAGGGTACAGTGGAGCTTGTGTATACTCTCACGTCACATGGCAGCTAAGAGGGCCCTGCCTGGGCTGCTAAAGTCAGGGCTCTTTCCTGCCTTATCTCATGCAACATGCAGGGACCCATCCGAGGCAGCATCTCCCCAGACTGTCACATGGGAAAGGGGAAAGAGTCTCACTGCTTCTGAGTTTTTCCTCAACCTAGCACACCCTCGGGGATTTGGGTTTAGGATGCGGGATTTTTCGTAATATACATGTCCGACCCTCTGCCTTCCTTCTCTGTCCCTCTTCTTCCCACAGCCCACTGAGTCTGGACGTTGGGCTTTTATTTTATATCCATCTTCTTCCTATTGGCTAGGGACTTCTCCTGTGGCATATGCTCCTCCATCCCAACTCCAGTGCTATGCCTGAGTCTAAACAGTAAGTACAGAGTTTAGGGAGACAACTAAGCTTGCTGAAAAGAGAACAGACATACACTGGGAGGTACTTCAAAACTGATACCCATTATAGGTGTATATATTTCATTTAGATGAAGACATATTATATATAATGCTCTGTTTCTTGTTTAATTTAGTATTTCTTGAAGATCTCTACACATACACACATATCTACTTTATTCTTTTTTAAGAGCTACATAATATTCTATAAAAAGTAATCTACTCTATTTAGCCAATCTCCTACTGAAGGACATAAAGGTCATTTTTAGTCATTTTCTATGCAAACAATGCTGTAGTAACCATGATTTAGTTTTAGTTTTCTAGCATATTTGTGTGAGTATAACCTTTGACTCTATCTCTAGCAATGGAACTGCTTTAGCAGCTAGTATGTGCATTTAAGATTAAAAAAAAAAATGTTCTAGCACTTTGCAGTCTCATCCACTTATATGAAAGTCACACTTTTCTCTCAAGATAATAGCTTTTATAAACAACATTATGATGTTTATCAGCAACATCAAAATGGAAGAATCATTGCCAACTTGAAGTTAACATGAGAAGTGGACTCTTAATATCCAGTACTGTTAGTATTGTGAAATAATTCCTCTTAAAGATAAGGATCATTGCAATGTGAAAGAATGTGACCATTATTGGTAGAATAGAGGGACATCTTATTAAAGTTTTACATATTTTTGTATTTTTCACTAGTTTTATGAGCATGTATTCTTTTGTAATCCTTAAAAAGGAGCTTGATTAAAGAAAAAAAGATAAGGATCATTGGCTTCTGTGCTGTTCTTTTTCTCTCACATCATGTTCTTTTCTCCCAACTTCCCTATATTTTCCTGAATAAATTACATTATGGTGTTTGATTTTGTTTTCAGTTTAGATCTGTGAGGCAATTTTCTGATCAAAATTAATTTATCTAGTACCATTTTATAAACTTTTACTAAAAAATAATTACATTGTTTTTTTTTCTTAATTCAGGTCTATAATTTTATTCATGTACAATTGGATTGTTTGAGTTTCTTAAAGAAAAAGTTTGTTAGATTGTGGAAATCAATTCAACACAGCAAAACCATTTTTGAGATGGTATTGTAGTGAGCAGTGAAAACAGTTAAGAGATTCCAAAAATAAGAAAACTGGGTGGAGAATTTGTTCTAGGTACCACTGGATTAGAATGAGTTTAATATTAGCTGAAACTGGAGTTGTTTGGATAATAAAGAGATTTTCGTTTTTATCATGAAAGAACTCGTAGTAAAACATCCAATAGCACTAGTGTTTTGAGATTGGGCAGATCTACCCTGCTTCTTCCCATGGGGAATTATCACTAGCAAATTCCATGTATTTGGATATTATGCCAGCCATTTAATCGAGTTTATTTAATTGGGGAGATGTGTGTTTACTTTGCAAGAAATGAAAAAGACAAGATTTATGAGATAAATATTTGAAGGCAGGACACTCTGGCCAACTATTTTCAGTAGGTATTTCTACAAGTCTGGAATAGTTTCAACTTGATTTATCAGACCTGAGAACTTTCAAAATGGTCTACTTACTTGATCAAATGCATAGATGTGAAAATTTTAGGCAACCTTCTAAACATTTTTCACCATGGATGAGAATATGATTTAAAAAAATAACACATAGAAGGATTAATTGGAAATAAGAGTGTTTGAAATAAAGCTTGGACCATGTCACATACTCTCTTTCCACTTGACATTTGAGTTTTGTAACATATATTCTAAGTATAACATCAAGCTTTAACAAATATTTAAAGATGAAATCATATCACTAAGATACTAAAAGTCTCATTTTAATATTTGTTTTAGATGTTACAAGGAGTTACAATGGTTTTAAAACAGGATTTAATGTGTTGTTTATAATCCAATTTTGTCTGCTAAATTCTTCACATTTTATAACTAGTTTTATTTCAGGTATATAGCATTTTTGCTTAGTATTATGATATTGTATATGTTTCCTGGATATACAGTAATGTTTCAGTCTATCATTCAGCTTTGGCTGCTGAAATCATATAGCCATGAATACTTGCCTTTGTTTTTGTTAGAATGCTTTTCAGTTCTGTCCTGAGTATCTTTAATACCATAGAAAATTTCACTTCTTCCTTTAAGTCTGTTTTTGTAAGAATAAGGAATGGAATTGTGTTTTTAAAGGAAAACATTCAAGTATGACAATAATAGTATCTATGCTTCACCATTCAAAGTGCTGTTTAGTATTTGAAACAAACTATTTATAATGTCATTTAATAAAGTGACCAAAATGAAAAAAAAGAAAAACCCAACAGCCTTTATAATGATGCCAGTGATTAAGAGAGCATGAGAGCACATTTGGAGGAAAGAGGAAAAATCAGGACAAAAGGAGATGAGTCATTCGGTAAGTAGCTGTGCAATGCGAGGGACAGTTCATGAATGTTGGGAGCCATGTAGCCCTGGGTGAGAATTCCAGCTCCACCATTTACCGTGGGCCTCAGCTTCTCCATTCATATTTGTCGTGAAGATCAAATCAGATAATATGGGTCAGGTATTTATTATTTGATAAATGCTCACTTTCAGTACAATCATTGTGTACCTGGTGCTGCGCTAGAGGCTTAACATGTACGAGATTTAAAAGGAAGGCAAAATGAAGCACTAGACTTTATTCCAGACTAGCCGGAAAAACACAAGCCCAGTGAGAACCATCTGGAAACAATGGAGACCTTCCAAAGCTCTAAGTGCTCTAGAAAGAGACCTACTTTGGAGTTTAATTATGTAAAAAAAAATTTAAAAATCAAATAATTTTTTAAAAACCAAATAATTTTTTTTTTTGAATTCTGATGCTTTAAAAGAGCTCTCTCTAATTCCACATGACTTCCTTGAAAGCACCTCATAAATTGTATGTCAACCTCATTTCTCAAAAGTTTAATTACATGTTTTCATGATTTCTATAGAGTCAACATCCTGAAATTCTTTTAAAAATTTTTATTGGTATCTGGCTTGAAAAATAGCTTCAGGGTAGAGCTGGGGTAGATTTGGTGTTTGCAGTGGGTTTCAAGGGGAAATTTTAGGCTTCTTTTTAGGATTATTTTGTGAAATGTCAGAGTTCTGTCTTTGTCTCTGATTGAGGGTGCGGTGGTGCCTGCCCTGGATCAGTAGGGGAAATGATGAAATAATGAAACTTAACTGTAGCACTGTCCAACCAGGAGTCAGAGGGACAGCTACAGCTTTTCCCCAAACCTGGCCCTATGACATCATGTCATATCACTGGTGATACTGTAGAACCACTGTTTGGGACCTTCTCCGTTCTCTCTTCTATTACTCATCTCTTACAGTTTCAGAGTGAGTCAGACCTGGATCTGAGTCTTTGTTCTTCAGTCTCTTACTACCAATTACAACCTTAGGAAACTCTTTTCAATCTATGTTTTGTCATAATCTAATGGAGACAAATGTTCATAAATGTGTATTCCAATAAGCACCTCAGGAGCTTCTGATATGGAAGGAAGGGGAACTGAAATCTGGAGAGGTGGATTGACTTGCCTAAGGCCTTACAGCTACTCAGCGGCAAAGTCTAAAACTGATCCAGAGTCTCCTGACTCCTGGTCCATCTAGGACCCTCCCCATAGAAACTATGATCTCCTGGGAGTGAGAGGGTGGGAGAGGCAGCTCTAATGCTGTCTCTCTCCTACCATAAAGCAGCTCAAATGTTCCTCTTCAGAAAAACAGACCTGGATAGATCCACCCATTCAGCTTCAAGGCACACCACCCTACCTGCTTCTCCTTCCTCCTGGGTTTTCCCAGTGCTGCTCCCTTTGTCCTCAAGCTCCAAGTAAAAACCTATATATAGTGTTCAGGAAGTTTTATCAATTTTCCCTTGTAAATAAGTTTCAGATTTATTTACTTCTGTCTGTTTCCACCCGAGTCCAAGTTTCCATCATCTCTCACCTGGACCAACACTTTCCATCTGGTCTCAGACTGAGCTTTTTACAGTGTGATTCTGTTTTCTCTCTACCTCCCGGTTTAAAAACCTTCAGCGACTCCCTGTGACTGTTAGGTTAGAGGTCCAACATGATGTGACCTCAAGCACCCTGCAAGGTCTGGCTCTTCAGGGTTATACCATTCCTTCCTCCTCTGTGCTCCCTCTTGAAGTTCCCTGATATGTTGGCTCCTCCCTGCTACAGAGGCTTTGTACGTGCAACGCTTTTCCCTAGAACACTTTTCTCTCTTCTTCTTTTGCTCCATCTACTCCTAGTTACCTTTCAGATCTTAGCTCAAGGCTTACTCTCCTATGAAAACCTTTCCTAACTGCTTTCATTTTGTTGAGTTCCTGTCACAGGCACTCCTAGGACAACTTCCTTCCATGTGCATATCAGTCTGAATTCATACACCCATTTGTATAACTACTTGATTAATTTCAGACTTTCCCACTCTGTTATGTGTTAGAACTCTGTTATGTGTTAGAACACATAACATGGCTGATTTTGCTCACTATTGTTCCTCCTGTGTCTAGCACATAGTAGGTCCTCAATAAAAATGTAGTTAATAAATAAATAAAGGTCATGTGCAAGTCCTTTAAATCTCCCCTTTATTTACCTCATCTGGTTCCAATCACCCACGGCCTGCCTATCTTTCTCATATTTACACATAGTTGGGCACATGTATACATATGTGTGTCTTTTATGCCCTCTTTATCATAAGGTAAGTTCTACATTCAATCTTGGCCGTCTTCAGAGATACTTTCTAATCTGAAAGTCACAGATAGGAAATAGAAGGGGCCTCGTGATTATAGGGAAGGGAAGTACTTAGTAAATCACCCTTCCTCTCTCTCTTTTACTGAACTGTGGGGAAACCCCTTTGACCATGAAAGCCAGGGACAGAGTCAGTCTGAAGGCCTTGGACGTTTATGGTTTCCATCAAGACCTGAACCCTGGAAAACTCGGGAAAAGAAGATGGAAATTCATAGCTATTCTAGTCCATTGAATTCTTTTACCTGTGGGAATTCTCATATTAGGGTACTCTCTGAGACCTTTTGGTTGATCATCTCAGGGGTGTCATACCATTCGAAATCATTATTGCAAATAGCTTTAAACTATAACCTATACCTAGGTAGGATATAAAATTGATAGATGGTTGGTTTCTGTGGTGTAGGGCACCTCACCAAGTATGTGTTCAACAAGCCATACAAACTATTGGCCTGAGGCAGAGATGGGATGGGAAGGCTCTGAGATGTTCCCTGGGGGCACCTGGGAGTGTCCCCACCAACCAGAAAGTTGGTATTGTGAAACTAAGGGCTATCCGAGATAAGGCATGCAATACCTATGAACTTAGTGTTTTGTCAGTGTAAGCAATTCTTTTACTATTGTGGAGAGCAAGTAAATATTTATGCTTTGTTTGGGGAAGATATAACATGCACAGTTCACATTGTCTCCAAGGCATAGGCACATTGGAATCTGCTGATTTTTTAAAAAAATTATGATACTCTAGTGGTCTTTCACACTTTTATAAAATGGGACCTTTTAAAATGCAATTCTAAGTAGAAGGATCTATAATGTGCTTCAAGTGTTGGCAAAGAGGAAACTTTTTCTGAGTAACTTTTGTTGTGTACCCACTGAATTCTTACCTGAGCTATAAGAATTTGTTGAGAAACAGGTCTGTATTGTAACCTTGTGATGACGTGCTACTGAAAGGGCCACAAAGATGTAGTAATGGGTTAAGGTTAAGAGACTACATGCTAATCGCCATGTCTCGCTTCTGGACACCTGCTTGCTTGAAAAGTTATTGTTTGACTATTACTCCTGGAAACCTAACAGTTGCCCATGGGAACCTAACAGTTGCCCATGGGAACCTAACAGTTACCCATGGGAACCTAACATTTTAACAGTACACTTTCTGCTTCTGTACCCCCACTTGCACAACCCACCTTTAGGGTGACAGGTAGAGAATAGAAGAAATATTAAACCTTTGTGATTTAGACAGAATGAAGAATGAGATTTGGGGCTTAAAACCCTTGTATCTTTATGTTTCGGGGCTGTTCCTTTGGAAGGACAGCTGCCGGCTAATAAACTGCCTCTAATATCAGAGCACTCAGGTTGAGTCTGGTTATTCCGGTCACAACAACCTTTACCACACTTTTATTCTTCCTTTGTGGATCTTGTCACAATGTGTTGTTATTTCTTATTTGTGTGTATGTGTGTTTTGTAAAAACAGAATTGTGTCATAAGCTCCATGGGGTCAGGTATCTCTGTTTTGATGACTTTTGTCTATCCATAAGACCCAGAACCATCTCTGGTAGAAGGTAGGTGATTAATAACCATTTACAAGGATCAGTTCACTTAGTCTTCCCAGGAGCCTACAAGGCAGATGTTATTATCATCCTTGTTTTATAAATGAGGAAACTGAGGCACAGAGAGGTTAAACAATTTGCTAGTCAGCAGTAGAGTCTGTAATGGAATCAAATCAGTCTGGATGGGTTAATTGGTATGATCTTCTGCCACATATAAATGTCTAGTAAAAGGATGAAGCCTCCATAAGAGCAGACATGGAGCAGCTTTGGCTTTGTGACATATGAATCACTCAGACAGACATGTTCAAGGTTTCAGTTAGCAGGGAAGGCTTCATGACAGTGTGCCCCAAGCTAGGGGAGTAGTAGGGGAAGGGGGACAGATAAGGCATGGCAAGTGGAGTGGGCAAGTCTGATCAGAAGTACTCCAGGAGGCAAGGTGGCCTGGCCTGTTTTATAATGCTCCTCCTTTTCTGGATTGAAAGTCAAGATCTAGGTTGTTTCTATACTTGAAACAAAATGGCCTAAGTGGAGAGAATATTTTCCAAGATTTCTAATGTAACGCTTAGAGCTTGTGTGCTTTCTAGTTACAAAACTGGTCCTAACCCTGTCTGATACCACTGACAAATGAGAGCAGTGATGGTTCAGGGAGGTTTGTGCTGGCCTGTGACATGTTCTTTTTCTTAAGATGACTTTATTTTTTAAAGCTAGGTTTTTAAAATATAAATTTAGACAAGTTCTTTATGAATTATTTGTGCTTATGGTTAAAACAAAACAAAACTAATAAAAAAAAAAACCCAACCAGTATAGAAGGGTACAAAGTGAAAAGTAAGAGTACCCTCATCTGGAAGATTTTTTATGTATCTCTCAGCCTATAGATAGTCTCATCTTTTTTTCTCCACATACATGGGAACATACTATATTATGTATTCTGAATTTTTTAAACAATAGATTCATTTGGGGGGACTTCTAGGTTAATGCAGTAGATTAAACAAAATTTTTTCCAACCTTCCAAACATCCACTGAAACTGCAGAAAGGGATTTCCTTGAAGAAAAAAATTTATAAATATGGAGCAAATAGAAGAGGAATCAAAGGCTCTTAACATATGGAAGCAGAAAAGCAGGTGGATGGATGGCAACTTGTATGATAGACCCAGGAAAGCTGAACCCTAAACTGGCCAAGGAGAAAGCTGAGAGCCACCTGCTCTAACTCAGGATGCCCAAAAGCCCAGCAGCTGACAGCTGAAACCATGTGTATTAGGACTGTGTACAGGAGAGAATAAAGGGTATGGCAATCAGGGTGTCTGGGCCGGAAATCTAAGGCACAGG
>PVKZ01005262.1:0-57369 GCA_004027375.1 Macroglossus sobrinus
GAGAGCTTTACGTTACTTTTTTGGGGACGTGTTTCTCCACATGATCCCATGGGGACTGTTCCCCTGAGCCTGACTCCACTGCTGGGAAAGGCAAGGAGAGCAGTAGAATCCCCCAAATGACACAGCGCATCTCAAACCAGAGTCCGTCACTTCTCGAGGCTCCAGAATGTCACGGAATGGCTTTCTCTGGATTGAGAGAGCAGCAGCGTGACGCAGAACTCTGAAATTCAAATTTCTTCCTCATTCCAGAGGAGTTACGACTGTCCGCTCATGAAACGATTATTCCACTTCTCTGTTTCTTGGCTTTATCTGCTATCTGGGAGAATAATATCGATTCACTTCGCAGCTATTAGCTAATAATTAAAAATACCCAGGCCTCTGCATGCAATTAAAGGATTTAATTTCTGAATGATTAGTCCGAATTTTCAGTTAGGATCTGTTCATTTGTCTCCATATATCGAATTTCATCTAAATAAGTTAACTCTTTCAAAGTATAATCCTGTTTGGCCTGTAATTAGGAAAATAAAATGTAGGATTGAAAGCTTTCTTTTTGAAAAAGATTTTCGTTTTTTTTTTTTCTTTTTTTTTTGGATGCTGATCCACTTATAATAAAGTTAACCAAAAACCCGTCTAACCAAAGTAAAATAAATATACATTGTGGCTTGGTTTGGAAACCTTTTATTACAAATTTAGTTGGGCCTTTTAACCACTCTCGTGGGCACCAGGAGCTTTTGAAGGGACCACTCCATGCTATATCAGAACCTATTAAAAGGCCCTCACGACGTACATTAAACACAGTTCGAATGCAGCTCTCAAAGCTGAGTTGAGTAAAACTGTGGGTGACTCCATTTCCTAGATATTTAAACAGCCTTTTCTCCAAATTTTCCATTTTCTTTTCATATTCGCGAGCCCATAATTTGTGTTTCAGGGCCCAAACATTTGCCAGTGGTCTCGAAAAGCTAGAGGGGGCAGACACTGAGTTTACCGAGCCTCGTGGTTAACGCAGCTCTGCCAATTAGTTCTTGTTTTTGTCGTTACGTTTATAGTCAGGTAAGTGGTCGGCTGAGGTTTGTTAAAAACTGAACTCTGGTTTCTTAGTTCATTGTGAACTCCGGTTTCTTAGTTCATTGGACTGACGCCCACAGCTAGAGATTTTCAGCACGTCGGTGAGTCTGAAGGACATCCTAGGAAGAAGTCATCTCCTAGGGATATCAAACTCTGAACGCTTGCTTAAACATCAGTTAACACCGTCTGTCAGTGTCAGTTTGGATGGCCATATTTTTTCCTTCCTGAGTAAAAATAGGGGCGACCGAGGTCTATGGGAAAAACGGTTCGAATTCAAGGGCGCACTGGCGTTTCGCTGGCCCGTCACAACTCAACAAGCGAATGCTCAGGTGGAGAGAATTTCAGGCGTGACTTGAGCCTGGAGCCAGGAGCAGCACACACTCCCCGGGCAGAGCCGAGTTGGCCCCTAAATTTTCTCGGCCACAGCTCTGCTTGGCTCTGCCAGGATCCTGGTGGAGGGATGACCGTGGATCCAGCCGTTCGCTCAGCTACTCAAACTAGCATCCTTTTTTTTTTTTTTGGCTAGAAGGAATTGTCTCGCCCAGTCTGCAGGCTTTTCCAGCCAAACCCCAAGCGTCAGCTTGGACTTCCTCCGAAGGGCCTGGAGTGAGAGATTCCAGGAGCCTTTGTTTTTTGCTCACACACTTGGAGGCCGCGCTGTCCAGCGCCTCACGGAGGTACGGCTCTGAACCTCCAAGCTCATAGACCTGGCGATCTCTGTCAAAGGAGATTGCTGAAAGGCACAGAGTTCACTTAGAAGTCGCTCTAAAGCTTCAGTCTACAGTTGTGGGGCCACCGCACGCCTGGCAATGAACTAGTCTGTAAAGTTCGAGGTCCTACTGTCAGACGAACCTGCATTCCCAGGGCGAACAAGAGCAAAGCTGTGTTTGGACTTGACCCTGACCCGGTGCCGAGAGGCCCCACTAGAAAGAGGCAGCACAGAGAGATGATGGGAAATAGGGACCTCGATCTCATGCAACTTCCAACTTAACAGGAGAGGGGGTGTCTCCAGCTACAAGGGGGCTGGAAAGAAAGCTTCTCCTGGCGGGCATCTGTCGGGGGGGGGGGTGGAGGCCAGGGGTGCAGCCTGGGAGGGGGCGATGATAAATGGTTTCCATTTACCCTTTCATTCATTCATTCATTCATTCATTCACTCATCCATCCATCCATTCATTCATCCATCCATCACTTATTAAACACAGGTTCTGGTAGCTACTAGGTCCGGTGTCAAGCACTTGCTTTAAACTGTCCCTGTAACTATGTGACTTTCTGTGGTTTGCAGGGACAAAAGGCCCAGTTCTTTCCTGGGGAGGCTCTTCCTCGCCTTGGTGGTGGCCCCAGCGCCTCTCCCAGACGGGTCCACGACCCACCAGGGCCCAAGAGGGCACCGAGGAGTCCCCCACGCCCTCAGCCCGGCTCTCAGCGCCCAGGCTGCGGCACCCCCAGGAGGGCCGGGCCGGGCGGGGCGTGGAGGAGCGGGGGTACCCGGGGCCGCAGAAGCAGGGAGGCTGGGCCCGCGCCCGCCCCGCCCCGCCCCGGCCCTGCGCGCTTGGCCCTCGGCGGCGTCGCCTCCTCCTCCTCCGCCTCCTCCGCTTACCAGGGTTTTGGCTACGTTCCCCCTCTGGGTGATGTTTTTGCTGTGCTTCTCGTTAGCCATCCGGATCCGCTGTTTGGCCACCATGGCTGGGGCTCTCGGAGGTGCTCTGGGCTCCCACCTGCAAGGGTCCCCCCACCGCGTGAGCCCCAGACAGGGCCGAGCGCGTCCCGCCGGCCCCGGGCGCTGCAGGTGGCCAGGCGCGCCCCGGAGCCTCGCGCACCCCGCGCACCCCGCGCACCCCGCTCCCCAGCCCCCACCGAGCCGAGCCGGCTCCAGAGAGAGGCCAGCGCCCGGACGGAAGTAATCTTTCATCTCAGGAAACCCTCTCCTACTTCCTCGCCATCCTTCCGGTCCCCCCAGCTACCTAACCAGCGCGCCCCGATGCTGCGCTGCGGCGGCGGCCCGAGCGCAGCGCGCGCGCGAAGCCGCCCTGGCCCGGGGCGCTGCGGGGTTGGGGTCCCGCGGCCGAACGCCGCGGGACGCAGGGTTCTGGCGCCCCGGGCTTTGTGCGCGCACAGGGGACGCGGGGCGCAGCCGCTCCCGGGGTCCCCGGCCGGGACCCGCCCTCCCCCCCCCCCCCACGCCCCGGGAAGGGATTGGGGCGCCCGCACTTCAGGCCAGGTCGCGGGGTCTCCCGTGCACCACTGTCCCCTGACCCGGTTGGGGAGGGGGCACCTCCAAAGACAGGTGGGACCAGGACGGCCTAGCCCCGCTGCACCCTCGCAGCCGCCACCCCCCACCCCCGTCCCCTGGGGTCTGGCTCTCTGAGGATGGGCTTGCGACAGGCCTCCTGGCCGTGGGAGTTCTGGGAGCCACAGGAAAGGCTGGCCAGCGACACCTCCGAGCGAACAGGGGAGGAGGAATGAGCAGGTCTTGGGCCCGCAGCCCGGGTCGGACCGGGCAGCTCGGCCCCAAGGCCCGTCGCTTGGACCGGCTTTGGCTCCCCCCACCCAGGGGACTGAACTGGGAGCTGGAAGGGGAGAGGCGCTCATGGCCTCCGGGACCCACACACCGCCCCGGTTAGGGCCTCACCGGCTGGCCAGGCCCGGCCAGGCCAGGGGGAAGGGCGTTCAGTCCCTCCCTCCTCCACGTGCTGGCCGGAGCCGCCTTAGCTCTTGGCAGCTTGGAAGAGGGGGAGAGAGGGCGAAGCTTCACCTGGAAGGTTTGAGGCAGTGAGTGGCGTGTGGAGGAAAGTGCCGTGGCTCTAGGCCAGCTTTGCTGAGTGTGCGCCTGTCCACCCCTGCGCGGGTCCTTGGCTGGGTGTCTGCATGAGTGTGCACCTGTCCACCCCTGCGCGTGTCCTTGGCTGGGTGTCTGCATGAGTGTGCACCTGTCCACCCCTGCGCGTGTCCTTGGCTGGGTGTCTGCATGAGTGTGCACCTGTCCACCCCTGCGCGTGTCCTTGGCTGGGTGTCTGCATGAGTGTGCACCTGTCCACCCCTGCGCGGGTCCTTGGCTGGGTGTCTGCATGAGTGTGCACCTGTCCACCCCTGCGCAGGTCCTTGGCTGGGTGTCTGCATGAGTGTGCACCTGTCCAACCCTGTGCGGGTCCTTGGCTGGGTGTCTGCAGGGTTTCGTTTGGGTGAAACCCCATGTCAGGGAGTTAGGGCGAGCACCTCTCTCTCGGAGGCCCTTTGCTAAGCTCATCCGCATTCTTCTCCTCACTTCCTGTCGCCGAGGGTTTAGTACAGGCTCATTCTTGGTCACCTAGGAGAAGACAGGGTCTCCCCGGGGTCAGTAGTAAAACGGATGCATTCTGTTTCCTACTCTAGAATTCAGGCAAGTTTCCAAATGAGCTCCTACCGGCTTCTTAAGCACTACTACCCACATCTTCCCCATCATCACAGGCCTACAAACGGAGGAGGCGGAACCCGGGCCCCAGGCTTTTAAGAACGATTGACCTTTTCGGGGCCTGGAAGGGTGGAGCGGGCCACCCTTAGCCTCGGGGACACTTGCTGAGCCTGACTGTGGTATGGGGCAGAGGCCTGGCTCCCCGGCGTGCCCAAGGCTAAGGGGGACACAGAGCTGGTTTCTCCTTGGGCTCGCCAGCCCGGCAGCATTCTGCAGCGAGAGAAGCCCGCCCGTCCACACACAGGCTCTTGGTGACCCGCCTTGCGTGGGAAAAAGTTTTCTGGACTCCTGACTCCTGCTCGATAATGACCAGTTTTACCCCTTTTCCTGCTATGTTTCACTTTTGTGACATTTTAAGTTAAATTATAAATAGACTAGTCTCACAGCAAACATCCCAATGGAAAAAGGAAGTGAAGTGAAAAAAAAACCATCTCCTTTTCCTTGCACCCCTCCCCCCTGACTAATTCCCAGTTTCTAGGTGACCTACCCTGTTTGTTATCCATACACAAGCCTACCCGTACAGTTCCTTCAACAACAAACAAACAACACATTTCTGTGTTTATTTGTAACATCTTACGTCACCTCTTTTTATTTCGTGTGATCGTCTGATTATACAGCAATAGATTGGACTTTTTTTTGGACGTTTTCAGGTTTTGTTTCGGGGGCTGCTGACAGAGCTTTGGGGACTATCTCTGTACATGTGCCCTTACGTCCTCCTGCAGGGACACGCATGGACTAGATGGCCGGAAGTGAAATCGCCACCCTTTTGCCTGTCCTTTGGCAGCGTTACTGCTGCTGTATGTGGATGAGGCGCTCTCCTGCTGTGACCTCCATTCCCCCCCCCCCCGTTTGTCTCCCCACTTTCGTCCTCAGCTCTCAGGCCTGTGCTCTGAGGGTCTCCGTCTTGTGTACCGCCTCGGGGATCTCCACTCTTTACTGAGAAAAGTTTCTCCTCCCGCACAAATCCTGTCCCTCCCTCTGCCTGGCTTCCAGCCGGCCGGACGCCAGGTGTGTGTGTGGCGTGTCCCAGAGGCTGTTCTGCAGAAGAGCAGGTGCCAAGGTCTGGAGCTGAGTCCCGGAGTTCCAGTCTAACCCCTGGGCAAGGAATGAGCAAGGCCCACCCCTGAGTCATCTCATTTTAGAGGTGGGAGGGGCTTCTGGCTGAAGGGGCGGGGATTGGAAGCCTGATCAAGAGTTACGACTTCCCTTGGGTGTACCCAGCTGGCAGAAGAATTCTATGGCAAGCCGGCAGCCTGCAGTGTTCAAGCACCACCTCTAACATGGCCTTGGGTAAAGTAGCAGGACACCTGCTAGCTGATTAACATTTAAGGTTGGCTGGTCACTTTTTCAGCCTTTGGTGTGAGAATGTCTAACGAGCCAGTGTGCATGAATCGTGAGGCTGGCCCACTTAGGGCGCTGGGTCCATGACTGCAGACTGGGTCTCGCCCATCCTTACAAACGATGTATTATGAAGCATACAGACGCTACGCTCCTGAGCCGTGATGTAGCGGACGGTTGTCATTTATTTTTCTGTGGCTGACCAACTTGCAAACTTCCATTCTATTTGGGTCCCTACCCTGTGTGACAGTTTGGACCTTCTGTCCCACTATGGGAGCCAAAAGAGGACAGAAACGTGTCTGGGGGCGGGTGTGTGTGTGACCTAACTTAGTCGGATGCTTTTGTTTGAAGCTTTGAATCTTGAACAGTCTGTGCAAAACTAAAAGGACAAGTTGAACTTTATCCCGTGGTTCAAGAGTCCGTGACGTCCAAGAATCCTGACGAACGTGCCTGAAAACCTACAGGAAAACAGAATGTCCTCCTCGGTCATTCCCCTCCCACACCTGGAATGGCCCTCATGCCGTTTGGAGCTTGCAGACATTATTGGCTGGTGGCCTCGCCCACTTATCTCACCAAGGGGACCGGAGTGTAGAGGCCTTGGCGACAGCCGCTGTGGACGGCCAGTTCTCTGCTATGGATGAGAGCGATGGATGGATAGACACCTTCTGCATAAATAAAACCAGCGGATGATGACACTTCAAATGAAGACTTTCAGTTTCGTCCTCATCCAAGTCACTTCCGCTGCGGCTAGAGAGGAGGAAAACTCGGCACATCTCAGCATCAGACGGTGCATGTCACCTAGATGTGGGTGGAAATGCTCACGAAAGGGTCTCTACCGCGGACAGAAAAAAAATGAGAGAGCTGCCAGCCAGTGTCATCCGCTGCGTGTATTAGAATCAGTTCCGTGCCCTAGATTATCACTTCGTGGAACCACGCATGCCACGTCGAAACTGGAAGAAACTCAAAAGAATCATTCGTTCAGTGTTTACTGAGCGTCTACGATAGGCCAGAAACTCTTTCAGACACTGAGAATTCATTCAGTGACCGGTACTGGAGTTTCTGTCTTTAAAGAGCTCTCAGATGTGTGTGGAGGAGAAAAAGAAGTAAATTTCACATATGAGCAGAAGCTTAGGAATTGCAACGGGAACCGTGGCAGAGCTGCAAGCAGCATGGAGGCCCCCGGCTTCCTGTTTTCCCAAAAGGAACATTTACCAGAAAAATGGGACAGGGCTGCCCGCGGGCTGAGCTTGGGAGCAGTTTATACATGCACAAAAAATAAAACACATGCACACACACATGGACACATGCATGCATGCACACATGCATGCACACACGCACGCATGTTCTCTCCTGCATGCACACATGCATACTGCAGGGCAAAGATAAACTCCATTCCATACCTGTGAGGCTTGAACTTTGGTCCATCAATGGTGGCGCAAGACAGACTTTAACCGTTTCGAAATCTGTACTTCCTTGACCTTCAAGGTGAACAGATGAAGCTTTAAAAATGCAAAATGCGATTACCCATCTCCAGTCTGTAGCTGCCTGGCCACGTCTGTTATTAAGAGCAGAAAAACCATCATATCCCAAGCGGGAGGGAAAACCATACTCTGGCTACAGCGCTTCCCCTAATGAGACCTCACGACAGCCCTCTCCGTGGCCGAAGAGACGAGAGTTGTTTCCACACGTTCAAGCTCAAGTCGTGCTGTGTACTGCTCACGCCCATGGCCTGCTAACTGCAACAGTGATTTCGGGACAAAGCCACCTTGTTTCTGTTCAATCGTGTGCATGTTTTCAACGGCCGGGAGAGTTTCCTGGCTGAGAAGAAATAACACTAGTAATCATAGCCAACCCTTCCCGAGCACTTCCCGAGGGCCAGACACGGCTACATACTTCGGCTGCATTTTCTCACTACTTCTGACACAACCCTACAAAGCCTGGGAGCCGACACGCCCCGGCCTCTCCACGTGTTCGCTTGCTGGTAGAAGTCTCTCTCCTCATCTGTATCATGGGAATGAAGCGATAATGTCTATTAGACAGGATTGCTTTGAGATTAGATGAAATAATCCATGTTACAAATCCATTAGCACCGAGGCTGGACCTGTGGTCCTCACTTAACAAATGTCCTTCGTATACCACTGAGGGAACAAACAGGTTTTCGGAAGGTCAGTAACGTGTCTGATGAAGGTCGAGATGGGGCACGGTCGTCCTTGCCCTCAGGCAGTCTGGACCCTCCCTGAGGTCCCTAAATGCTACTGAATGCCCTGAGCCCGGCTGAGCACAGAGCCTTTGAACTGAGAGACGGGGCAGGCAGGCAATCTTTCCAGGTCATTTCTTTTTAAAAATTTATTTTAAAAATCTGAGAAAAAATTTAAGCATTACCATACCCAAGGGATATAGAGGAGAGTTGGTCTTTCTCCTCCCTGACCCTAAGTTCAAAGCAACCATTGTATGTCTTTCTATGTTGATTCAATCACGTACATATATATAATACGTTGCTAATACACTTACACATATTGTATATACTTATTTATGTATAACATATTGAAATAAGCTCTTCATGGAATCTTTTTAATCTCCCTTTAGAAACCTCAAATAGTATCATATTATTAAATATGATCTGTACCTTATTTTTGTTATACTTGGTAATATATTATGAAGATTAATCTGTATCATTGTATCTAGATCTATTTCATTTTTCAAAAATGGTCGCATGATATTCCACTGTATGGAGATACCACATTTGATTGAACCAATCTCCTATTGGATATTTAGATTATTTCCAGTTGTTTTGCTACTCCGAATCAATGAATAACCTAGTCAGGTAGTATATGTGTTTTTGCAAATTTGCATGCATATGTTTGTTGGAGAACTTCCTAGAAGCATAAGTTCTGGGCCAAAAGTGATGCATATGAAAGCGTCATGGATATTGTCACATTATCCTCCCGAGAGGCTGTGTCCGTTTCTACTGCCTGAATCCTGGGCACGAGGGTGCTCAGGCTGTCTTTGTGTTTAGTCGCATGGCCTTGGGTGAGCAATCCTGGGCAAGCAGCATTGCTTCTTCCTCTATAATAGTCACTAGTTAGATGGATTGCTGTGCTAACGAGGCCAAGGTCATGAATTGGCTCACTAAGTAGCCTACTAGCTCTGCTGTCTCTTTCGTGAACGTTAGTTCTTCTCACGGTCTGTGAGTCTCACGGTAGGGACCAGAGGAGAAAATAGACAGGCGGGCGTTATTCCTGACCATTTCCAGACTGACTTGAAGGTTCTGCCTTTCTAATAATAGTGAATTATCAAGAGATGTATTTTTAGAAAAGACTGATAATACTATGGCTCTGTTTTTAAAAGCTTCCTTATTGTAGCAAGACACATTTCTATTAGAAAGCTCTACATCATTTAGAGAAGGAAGGCTTATGTTTATGAACAATCTTTCTCGTACAGAAGTTGCTCTTAGTGGAGCATTAGCTCCTTCCGAGACCGTGGGTGGTTCCTCACGGTATTTTTAGAAACCATCTGATGTCGTATGTTAGGTATTAAGTGACTCCTGAATGAAAGAATAGTGGAAAGCTGAAAGGATTTGGGGGACTCAGGTATTCATTGCAATGAGCATCTACTCGGTGTTTTAGGTAGTTTGTAATTCATTCATTCATTCATTCGGAAGACACGTCAGCTGTGTCAGCCACACGAAGCAGGTTCACATCCGAAGCTGTGACCCGGGCACCCAAATCGGATGATAATTTAAGCCCTCATTTAATTGTTTAAGATATTTTTCTCTCATCTACATGAAAAGTTAAATGACCATTTTAAACAACTTCAAGTACATGTTTCACTGATCCAATTCACTCGCTACTCATCACAGTTGTTATTTTTATGTCTGTCGTGCCGAATTGAAAGCAAAGTCCGGGCGTTTTGATAACTTCATCACAAGCAGCTCGAGAGGCGCTTTGCGGACGGCGAGGAATGCCGCCGGCCTTGTGGAATGTCAGCACCGTGAACCCAGGGTCCGAGCGTCTGGAGAGCTGTCACATCTGATAGCCTCTAAACGGATTTTGTAAAGAGCTTGTTGGCGGTGGTAGGGTTGGATGAGTAAACCATCTGCAGAGGCCCAGACGGGTGCATGGAACTGTTTTCACAGAATCCACGGCGGCCTTTTCACCCCCACGGCTGCCCTGCGTGGTTCCGTGCTCGACAGTTCTCCGCCCCGTGGCTTTGCAGCCCCGTGCAGGTGGACTGCAGGCTGGGCAGGGGCTGCCCGATGGTCCCGCATTAAATGCCACGAAGAAATCCGACCCAGAATGGGGAGCCGGGTCAGGGACTAGGAAAAGGAAGCTTGCAAAGGAGTCCTTATCCAGGCCACCGAAGACGCAGCATTATAGAATGCCGGTGTCCCCTGGAAAGAAAAGCCTGAGGCCTGAGGCCAGAGGCTCTGTCCCCGTCTCATGCCCACACGCACGTCCATTTCCCGTATCAGGGGGCGAAGCCGGTCTGCGGGAAGAGAGGCGCGGTGATTCGGGGCCGGTGGCAGTCACCCGCACTGAGCCGGATCCCAAGGATTGCCCTGCGCGTGACATGGAGTGTGTGGTTTCAGCTGCCCTCTGACTCCAGGGGCCTTTGTCCAAGTGTGACAACATACCAGCAGAGTGACAAGCGCGGCCGGCCGTGCGGCAGCCACCCAGGGATCAGGCCTGGGGGGGAATGGTGTGAATTCTTCCTGACGGATAGGCAGAGCGTTCCTGTTCCAAGGCATTTGACAGGGCTTAGTGAGCGAACCCCCACGCCGCTCCTGGGGAAAGGTCAGCGCGATGATTATTCCAGGTCGGCCGCTGAGGCGCGAGCGCCCAGGTGGCGCAGCTACGGGATTTCTGTACAGGAGGACCCGGAGGGCCGCGGTTTGCGTGGACGCGGGTGGGGCCGGGTCCTGCCTGCGTAGCGTTTCACATAAAGCGAAGGAAACCTCCGACGTGCCAGCCCCCTGTCGGCACTGTCCCCGGGGCACCACCATCGTCCCCAGTGGCTTGACGGAGCTGACATTGCTGGGGGGTTGGTTCTCACACAACACAGCAGGGCTCAGGTTGCTTGGCCCCCCTGCTCTTTGTCGGAGCTCCCTGTTGGACACCCCACGATCCCACCTACTGCAGAGACTCGTAGGACTTCAGGATTGCAAAGGAGCTCGGAGGTCATGTAGCCCCACTCCCCACGCAGAGGCGATGCAAAACACACGTCCAACGGCAGAATTTAATCACGGTGGTTGCTTGGCAACCGAGATGGATAATTTTCACATGCAAAAGCCGTACTCGGTGAATTTGAGTGTGTGTGTGTGTGTGTGAGTGTGTGTGTGTGTGTGTGTCTGTGGGTGAGAAGGCTCCTTTTCTGCTGCTTTCTCTATCATTTCTGATACTATGTAGGACACAGAGTTAAAATAAATGTCTTCCTTTGAACATGGCTAATTATCATTTCGCAGTAAGCCTCATAAACAGAGTTTGGCAGCTAAAGGATTGAAGTCTAGAAGGAAAATATGATTGGCTGGCCGGAGGGCTGTTTGTCCCTTAGCTCGGAAGGATCGTGGTTAATTTTAGTGTCACTGTTTTAAGCCTTGTTCTCCAGGAAGCTGCCCGTCCATCCAAACGCCTTGGTGCTTCTCTCGTGAAGCATCCCTTTGCCGTGATTGGTGTTGCACGAGTCCATTCGCACGGTTTGTGTCTGCGTGATCGGCTCTGCCTTTTTCCGATCGCCTTCCCGATGTAGCTTTTCACAGTGCCGTGCACAGCACACGCTGCAAAGGCAGTGACGTTCAGGCACGCAAACCGTGGATCGGCGAAGTTGTCTTATTTAAATCTAGTATGGCCTGAATGCACGGCCAGCATTTCCACTGCGTGTAATAGGTAAAAGCTAAATGTCATACTGCTCTCTGTCTCCCAGAAGGGCAAACGCGACTTGGAAACAACGCATCTAGTTCATCTGAGAAAACAAAGCCGTAATCAACTCCATCTACAGCAAACCACACCGAGTTTTTAAGGCTCTCGTTGCCTTTGTCCTTGGTCACGGCTCAGTGAGGAGCTCGTGGGAAGGCAAGACCTGTGTGAATCTCTCTCTACCTCCTGATGGCCATGTGTCCCGGAGGCAGAGTCTGTTCGCTTACTGCTTCTTCATCCTTCTTCCCAAGATGCTTATACCTGGGCAGCCCAGGGGTACCTCTCGGTGGGTGGCCGTGTGGCTTTGTGGCCTCTGTGCTCAGTCTGGTCCAGTTCTTTCTGGCCTGCTCCAGTGAGAGTCAAAAAGAAGGTGTCATGTCACGACTGGTATTTTCTCCTCTTTCTTCCCCTGCCCAAACCCACCGAGTCTAATCAGTACCCAGCGAGCTTTATTACAGACGTGGCTTTCTCAGGGACAACTTAATGAGAAGGGACCTTCACTCTCTTTCTGCTTCCTCTCCATCCATCCCCTTGACTTCGACTCTGCCCTGTGGGAACTCACTGGGATAAATGACATGGTTGGCCCTCTCCGTCGCTGGCCCGATGAACAGATCTGGAAATAATTGACTCGTCTGACACTTCCCTGCCTAGCCGAGCATGTCAGAGTCCGACTGTGGTCTCTCCTGTTTCATCGGCGGTTTGTTTTCTTAACCCTGAAATGTGCTTCCTCCCCACGATCACCCTCCATCCTGTGTGCTTTATTTATCCAGTGTGGGCGGCTGCCAAAATTAAAGAAAGAGAATGACTGGTTGGTTAGTTTAGGAGGAAGGGGAGGAAAAGGGACAGGAGGTCAGGGAGAGAGGGACCGGGCTCCTTGGAAATCTTCTGGCCGAATAGGACCAGGGGTGGCCGCAGAGGAGCCCCACTCAGTGCCGCCTCCTGCAGATAACAGCCTCGGCCTCCCCTTCGTCCCTGCCACCCAATCCTTTTTCCTTAGGATTCACTTCTTCCTTTTTCTAGAAAGGATCTTTGTTTCCTTGTCATTTCCAGTGGCTGAAGTCATCTACTTTTTGTTGGTTTGTTTGTTTGTTTAAAAATTATTTCCCTGTTGTGGCACAATACGCACAACACGACACCTGACCGTTTTCAAGTGTGCCACCGGTAGCATCAACCAGCGCCACTACTTCTGGAATTTTCTCCTCACCCTCAACAGAAACTTTACACCTGCTACACATTAACTCCCCACGGCCCCTCCCCCGCGCGCCCGCCCCTGGCAACCTCCTCCGTCCTGTTGTCCTGTCTCTGTCTGCGACTTTGCCTATTCTAGGTAATGGGACCAGTTCTGAAGTCTTCGTTTCCTTAAAAGGACAAGAACTGGCCCGACGCCTCCGTGCACTTGTGTCAGATGGCTGAATGACCATCTGGCGGACTCTGCTGCTCCTGAAATAGCGCAGGAAACAGCCCAGGCTCACCTGTGTGAGTCACGCTGTGGCTCCGGGCGAACCGTTGGACTTTTCTCCACGGTGTGGTCTTCAGAAGCCTTAGATCCTCCCTTCCCTTCATCTTGCGGTATTTTTCAAATCGTTTCCTAACAACGGGGCCGTCACCAAAAAGGGTGGCCATTACCAGCTGGTTCTATCACCGGTTTTGAAACAAATTCTCTTTACTCTTTTTTTTTTTTTTTTTAATGTGATACAATATCCAGCATATGAAATGCAGCATTTGAACCATTTTTTAAATGTTTATTTCTGCTGCTTTCTGGACATGCAGATCGTTGTACAATCCTTCGTCACTTTCCATCTCTAGAACATTCTCATCATCCCAAACTGAAATCCTAGACAACTTAAATACTACCCCCAGCCCCCACAATGTGTCTCCCCCACCCCCCCAGGCCCTGGCAACCACCATGCTGCTCCGTCTTCACGAATTTGCCTGTTCTGGGGACCTCACCGAAGTCCCTCTAATCGCCTCGATGTCCGGGCAGCAGAGAAGTGAGATTCCACACCGAGAGCAAAGGGCCTCGTTAAACGTCCGACCTTTGTTTCGGGCGTTTATTTGGACACAACTGTTTGGGCTGGTAGAGATCCAGAACGCTGCGTTCCTGGCTCTGGGTCAGCTTTTCGAGATGCCTTCACGACAAGGAAACCACTCGACAAACATCTTCACTGGGTTATAGTTTCTTCTTCGGAAGCAGGAATCGCACGGGCTCTGTGTCTTGAACTGTCGGCGGGGCGCGCTCATTTTCAGAAGGGAGATGCTATCCTTGGGTTAGTCAGCAGTGTGTGTGTAGGGGGGTGGGCACCTGGGCACACTCTGAGCACTTTCAAACTCCTTCGGGAGGGGAGTGTGCATAACACTTGTCCCGTGCCACGGGAAGGACAGCTCTAGAGCTGGAGCAGGCCACTCGCAAGGAGCCTCTCAGTGTTGTGGGCAGAGACGTCGACAGTATTTTTCATTTTGCGGGGAGTGAGAGGGAGGAGAGAGGAAAGGGTTTGATTGGTTTTCTCCCACCTTGTTCCGGAAGGAACAAGATAAATGACAGATGTACGTAAAAGTGGAAGGAACAGCAGGAACACGCAGAATGATAATCTGTGGGGTACTCAGGCCTCGTCTGTGGGGTACTCAGGCCTCGTCTCCCCGCTCCCCCCCACCCCGGAAGCGTTTTTTCTGACAATTTGAACTGGAACTTCTGCCTCCTCTGAAATCCTCCCGCTCTTGCCTACGTTGTCCTGGAAAGTTCTTTCTTTCTGTGTAGGGTCTGACTCACTCACCCAGGAGACTACAAGCGCGTGGAGGACGAGAGCCAGGCCGTTTACGAGGTGTTTCCCACTGCCTCTGCCCTTGACCTTGGCCTCGCTTTCCTTGCCCGCCAAATCCAGGGCTTTGCTCACGGAGGTCGCTCCGTCGTAATTGGATAAAATTGCTGCTAGAAGTGTGTGTGTGGGGGGGAATAGCTGGTTTTGGCTCTCTGGGCATTTTTTTGGGTTTTGTTTTTCTGGCTTTCATTCTTTGCCTTCCCCTCCCCCTCTTTCCTGCTCCACACCCGTGGGAATCGCCTTCGTTCTGTCTGTGCGGCCTCAAGCAGAAGCGTAGGCACCGTCAGGGGCCGCCGTGGCCGAGGGGGAGGAATCCTGGATCCGAGTGTAGGAGACGGGGGTTTGAGCGCTGGAACTCTGTGACCCGGGCCGGCCTTCGTGTCCCCATCTGTGAGAGGGAGCCCAGCTCCCTTCCTCCGCAGGGGTGCTGGGGGGGGATTGAGCCTGGGGGAGGACGCCCACGTGCTGCCACCTGTGATGCTGTGCGGGGAAGCCTCAGAGGGGGTGGGCGTGTGGCCTTGGGGGCTGACGCCTCTGCGATCAGACCTGCCTCGCTACTGCCTTGGCCATGTCCCGTCAGCTCTCCGTGTCCCGGAGTCCTCATCTGTAAAGTGGAGAGGATCGTTAACGCCCAGCTGGCAGCTCGGTCCACGACCTCGGCGGTCACCGTGCGTGCGAACACACAGTGAGCCCCATGCGACACGCTGACGGTTACTAGGTAACCTAAGGAGTCGTTATTACCGAAAGCGTATCGATTCCACTCTTAGATCCGGGCTTATATTTTTGTCCTTGTCATCTTTCTCCCTCCCAGTCTGCAAGGTGTTTCCACTCGGATATTTTACCGTCGCGGAAATCTCGATGTCTAAAAGGGAATATTTGTATAGTCCAAGTGCCCCCCAAACTTGCGCCGCTGGTCAGCTCCCCCACTGCTGGTGAAGGAGAGCACTCGGCTCTTAGTGACCCACACTACGTGCTCACTGTCATCCTCGACCTGTCCCGCCCCGTCCTCTGTGTCCAAGTCACCACAGGACGCATTATTTCAGACATATCCAGCTTTGGCCGAAAGGGCTGGAGACAATGTCCTTTGCTCTAAGCGAATACTACGGGTCCACGTCAGGAAAGACACATAAGATTCGACTCAAAAACCCCTAGACTCCGTGAGAAATTGTAATTGTCATCGTGGCTGTCATTTCCTCAGCTTTGGGAGCAACAAACAACATGTTGTGCTTCGTGGGGTCTAAACCTCCACATTTGCTACTCCGAAATCTCTGAGACCCACTCGGACGCCCCTCACATGACCAAACGTGCTGTAGGATGCTGACGTGCAGCTACGCGTTTGTTTGTGTGATCATGGGGTTAGTGTCGCTGTCCCCACGGAGCCTTAAACTCCGTGAGGGCAGGTACCGTATCTGTCATTACCATTTCATCCCCAGAAGCAAGAAGAATAAAGGAAAATGGTACGTAAAAGCCAAAATATGCTCATATCAATTGATAGGATTATTTCAGAGCTATTCAACATCCAGTGGAAATTCCAGATCTAAAAAATCCTCAAATTCTGTTCTAAAGACAAAACTCCAGGCCAATTAAACTCTTCCGTGATAGTGGTTAATGGCTCCGAGTTCAAATCCCGGCTTCCGCTGATGAGCAGGGCTACCCAAGGCAGGTTATTTAAAGTCTGTCTCTAACCTTAGCTTCATCACCTGTAAAACCAGTTTATCAATAATCTCCTCGAGTTAGTGTGTGATGCCTGTCGCGTAGTAGGCATTCAGTGAAAGGGGATAATTATCGTTAACTTAATGTTTTGGCTGGAGCTTCCCCAGAAGACAACAAGGTAATCTTGTGCCGTTCTTACTCATGGAAATACTGGGTGATGGACCAGCAGTGGGCCTGAACAGCAAATTTTTTGAAGATCAAAATCTGGTATTTCCCTTTTCCTGGTTTGAAAATAAAAAACACAGATGCCTTCTTGATTACATAAATACCCTAATCCTCTCTGGACTGTATTAAAAAGCAAAATCTACCGCGTGGTAAACCTCACACTTGTTTATGACTGCATCTGCTAGGAGCAATTTCCGTTTTGATGCGTTGTTTCACGGATTATATTGCTGGCGGGAGAGGCAAGATAGAAAATAAGATGTCAGCTTGACATCTTGGATTGATGAAACTGCAGATGAATGGGGCAGGGGAATTCACTCAGGGCCGTAAGACAGTACACAGTGAGTCGAGCAGTGATTGCCCCAGAATATGTGAGAACACGCAGGCAAATTGCCAGCCTGGGCTATGACAGCAGCGAATACATTGGCTTTTGAAGTCACGGCAAATGGTCAACAAACGCTTTTAAAGAAACGATGGCAAGGGTTCATAAGATGGAAAGAAAAGGAAGGGTAATACGTCTGCTGAGGCTTAAGATTTAGGTCGAGAGGGTGATCAGAAGAGCAAGATGTCAAATAAATTATCTGGCACGTGAGCTTATCGTAACGGACTAGGGACCTCAATCTGTGCACGCCGTTTCTTCCGGTTTGCTCTCAGAGTGGAGAGGACGGTAAATCGAGAGCTTGAACATCCGCCTTCTACCCGTAGTTCCTCCAGCTCTCCTCGGTGATCGTAACACAGCACGGATGTCCACGCCTCCTTGGTCTGATCTGTAAAATGAGGATAATATAATAGTATGTGTTCTCTTAATTCACGACGTCGTTGTGATGACTCCATTAAATAAAACAGCTGAACAATCTTTGACAAACAAAGCACGATACGTGCCCTTATGATTTCCCTGAACCATTGTTTTTGTTTCAAAGTTGGGCAAATTTGCTCTTCTCTCCCAGAAACGCCCGGCAGAGCGTTACAAAGGAGATGGAGTTGGGGTTCGTCTGTAGCTGTTTCTGTGCACTTCACACCGTATTTTTGGAGGTGCCGTCTTTCCTCCCAGCAGTCCCGCAGCAAAACCATAAAGCACGCGTGCTGATGGTAGGGCGACCCATTTCAGGGATGCACCCTGTCTAGGGCAAGGCAGGAACGCCATTTTTTTTTTTTTTTTTTTTCCCTGAGGAGGCTGGGCTGATTAGTTAGAATGAAATAAGTTCTTATTAGCGCTTTTCTTAAGGCTGGCCATATAGATTAGGTACTAACTGGCTTGGTAATGTTTCCGATTGATCTTGATTTTCACATAGCTCCTCTTTAACGCAGAAAGGTGAGGAGCTACCGTACTTACCAGAATCTAAGACCCGGTTGCTTATGTTACCTTTCTGTTATTTCCTGGGAGAAATAACAAGAACAACATAACACCAGTTATACTTCTAAGATATCCGTGAGATTAAGCGGGCCCCGAGTTTGAAATGGGGAAACCTTCGAGTTGATGGATGACGGTGATGTGTCTGCGTTGTCTGTTGTGCCCAAGGAGAGAATAAGGACACGACTTGCTCGCTCGTTCAGTCAACAGACCCCCGAGAAAGATTTTCTTTTACGCATTTGATAGCTAGACGGACGCAGGTAAGTTACTCCGCCGAACGATTCAAAACTGGTCAAGAACGACCACGTCTGTGTGACTGCAAAGCCTGTCGTGCCATGCTGGGTTTTGTCGTGTGTCGTCTCGTCAGGAAATGTGACATTCTCTGACTGTGTCCCAGGGCTAGAAAACGCTCAGCTGGCAACGCTGTGTGTCCCGGCTGGCTGTTCCTCCTTTTCCACATCGGGGGTCACATTTGACTTTCACGAGGTCCCTGACCCCAGAAATGGGCTCGAGGGTTCCACAGCGTGACTGTCCCACAAAATATATTCACTCCCTTGCTTTAGCCTGTGAGATAGAATGTCACAGAAAACCATCCTTTACGTAGCTCCCTGTAAGGCACACAGGGGACCTTCGAGGGGGACACTCCTGAAGTATGTCGTCGGGATGTAGGCTGTGTGAATTTTCGATATTACCGATTGTTGTCCAGTGTTTGAATGGGTTAGGATTTTTACGCCGTGTCTGAGAATTCTCATTTCCCTGCACCTTGGACAGCGTTCAGCAAAGTCAGACCTCAAATTTTGCAAATTTAATGAGCGGGCAAAGGTAACTCTATTGTTTTATTTTTCCGACGGCATTTTCTTTCTGACGTGTGCCCTCAGCACCCCAAGCCTGCCTCAGGCTCCCCAGAATTGCATCACACCTCCCACTCTCCATCCTCACCTGAGCGTCTGAAGCAGACACCCCGGGGGGGTGGGCAGGCCAGGGCGTGGGAGGATGTGTCACGCCGCAGGGCTGATGACCGCCTCTGTGCCCACATCCTGTTAGTCCGTTGGACTGCAACGTTATGACGAATATTGGTGCCGGTTTTCTTAAGTGTAGGCTTCTTTCTGTTTGTTGGTGGAGCCAGGCTTCCTTGTGAGTTTGCAGAGTCACATACGCCTCCAGCCAAGGCCCTTGGCAGAAAACATTGCGCTTCCGATGTCTGCTAAGAGCCACTGCCAAGCAGACGCGCTGACCGAGTCGGCATGGTGGCGATAACTCGTTAAGATTTTCCCTGGGCCCATCTGCCTTAACTCTTCCAGCTCGTGTAAGCATTAGACTCGGGGCGGTGTTGAGAAAACTCGGATGTGAGGTATACATTCACCATCTCGGCTCCACCTCTGAATCAAGAGATGACCTTGGGACAGTTATCTCAGCTACAGCGGCTTCTTCTTCTGCAAAATGGTGACCACAACCCCTGCCTCATAAGATGGTTGGGATTTGGTGGGGGTAATGCAGGCACATGGGAAGAGCTCATTAATATCAGTGATTTGTACAATAATGATCTGATTTATGTCTGGGAGTCACAGGGCACAGCAAAGGACACAAATACCACAGAATTTATACTGGTCTCCAGCTTCAGGAGAATGTATTGTACCATTTGCATTTTTATTTTGTATAGAGATTGCAATCTGGGGGATAATGGGGGATAGTAATGCAAAATATTATTATCTATTTCAATTTGATTGAACTTTTAAAAACTGAGGACTCTCAAATAAATATCTTTATTTCTTGCTTCTCTTTAAAAATTGAAGCTCTGGTAACCCCAGGCTAGAGGCCTATGTATTTAATCCTGAGAGGTCTCTCTCTGTGCTTCTCCTGCCGGTGACAAACCCCGTCCCTGTATGTGGAACCATGCCCACCTCCCGCGAGGGGTGTGCAGTGCCCCCCTTCTGTGATTGCTGGTCCTCACAGCCCCTTGGTGGCGATTAAGCTGTCATTCTCTGAGCAGATCCCATCTATAGCTTGGAGGGACAGAGGGAGACAGAGGGACGGACGGGGACTGACTCGACACACCCTGCATTATTGAATCGTCACCGTAGCTGTGAGTTGAATACTATGACCCTCAAACGCGAATGGCAGCAGACACAGCAGGAGTGGTGAAGCACGCTTGCTTGCTAAACCGAGTGACTTGCTCCGGGGTCACGCCGCTAGGAGAGGCAGGGCCCAGATGCGAGGCTGGCCCTCCAGAACGCCCAACCCATTTCCTCCTCGTCAAGCTGTGTGTGCCAAAGGACAGGAGGTCCGCTTCTCGGAGAGGCTGGCGCCCATCCCCGTGTTCACCGCTGGGTTTTAGGAGGGGGGCCGGGCGGTGAGCAGGAGCTGCGCATGCGTGCGCCTCAGAGCATCACTCCCGGTGCCCTGATTGGCACCACCTTCTCCTTGGGAACCACCTCCCTCGAGGGCCGAGGGACCCCTCCCCGCCGCCCAGGTGTGCATCTCGTCTTCAGGGAAGGCCCTTAAGTGTATCCGAGCTGTCTGATGGGCACGCCCCAGTTCTGGAAAGTCAGAGATGTCAGTCTGAGCATCTGAGCAGGCGCAAACAGGATGGTCATCACCCGGCTGGTGGGGTCAAGGGCCGTGAGAGAGGGGAAGGCCCACGGCGGAGACGCCTCTCTCTCATTGGCTGGGGAATGGTGCTCTTACCCTGGATAAATATTTGGCAGCAATTACTGGGTGAAAACCAGCTTCCTGTAAAGGGTTGATTAAAAACAAACAAACAAACAAGGGAAAAAACAAAACAAAACAAAACGAAGACTCTTGTGGGCTGAGTGCTCTGTACTATGTAATGATTTCCCAGCTCATGATGCCAAGGAAAGACTCAAAAACAGTTCCCACCGGCCCAGGACTGTTGCCAAGTGCGTGACTATTGCTCCATAGCTTCAAAGGCGAGAACTACTTGTTTGTTCCCTCGTTCTCCAAACACAATTTTCAGCTATAGAAACCTCCTTCAATTAAAAAAAAAGAAAATGTGCCATTTTTTGCTTTAACACTTGCAATCCCGTAGAAAGTCCTACGCGTGGCTTATGAGCCTGCAGCTTTACCTACGGTGAGATCCTCCGTCAGGGCACTTAGCTTCTTGAAACCTTCGTTGTCACCTACCTTAATAAGGCTATGTCAGTTTCCACTCGGGGCTGTGCAGTTCAAGTCAGGTGATGTTCCGTTCAGGCCATAAACACTTACCGAGTGGCGAATGTGTGCCAGACACTCTGTCCCAGTGTTGGGGACAAAAGGTAGAAGAGCCCTTGAACCTCGACACTCCCAGTTGGCTTGGGACGGGCACTTTAACGAGGGACCTACCTGTTCCATGCCAAAGGCTGGCTGGCCATGGGCACAGAAGTTCACTCCGTGTGACAGGTGCCCAGGGCCGGCCCTGGTCCCACTCGGGAATGGGAATGGCGGTGGGTGCTGGGTCTAGGAGGTGTACCAGCGTCCACCAGGAGCAGATAGGAGGTGACCAGGAAGGGAGCATGTGGGAAGCCCTTATAAATCCTCCGGGGTCACCCCGAGGTCAGTGGGTTAGTGGGAAGGGTGGGGACCAGGGAAGCTGAAGCTAAGAGGTGGGAGTGCCCGGCGGGGCTGGGCAAGGTTGCAGCGGGGAGGGCAAAGGTGGTGGGGGAGGGCAAGATTGGGGGGGGCGGGCGGGGCTGGGCAAAGGTGGGGGAAGGGCAGGGCTGGGTGAGCCCTGCTGCCTGAGCGCACTGGGCCTTCCTGCTGGGGTGAAGGCCCCGCCCCCAGGAGTGGGGATGGGCGCATGTCAGCAGCGGGAGCAGACGGCGGAGGGGGAGGGGTGTCGCTGAGAGCTCTGACATCACCGGGGAGGGTGGAGCCAGGCCCCCCCCCGCCCCGCAGTCAGTCGTGAAGACGAACGTCCCCTGCACCCGTCTGCCCTCTTGCGCCGCTGCGCCCCTACGCCACCTGCTCCCCCCAGCCTTCCGTCTGTCCTTCTAGGCGCGTGGCTCTCACCCGGTTGTGGGCTTGTCCTCCGCGGTGACAGCCAGGGTGCCCTGGGGTGCGCGAGCCACGTGCACATCCCCCACCCCCTGGCTCCCGGGGAGGGTCCAGGCGCCAGCCCGAGGCGGCCTCCGAGCATCCCAGGCCCCAGCCGCCTCTGGTCCTGCGACTCGGTGGCCTCCTCCACGCACGGTGCCCGCCAGCCACTCCGCCCGCCGTATTTAGTGGGACTTCTCGGGGCAGGCCCGGCCCGGTGGGAACCACAGCCCAAACCTCATCCACCGAGCTGGCGAGCTGCTAACCATACACAGTGTGTCCGTCTACCGTGCAAAACAGAGGAGTATTCAAATAGAGTTGGTAAAATACAAAAGATGACAACGTGATTATCATGGTCCATGCTCGAATGATCTTCTCACGACCTGACGATGTTTGGAAAACTAACAGAGGCCTAAATGCTAATAAAATATTATAGAATGATTACGTACATTTTATTTTTCTTGCCTTGTTTCAGCTCAGTCACTATGCGGTCATACAGATTTTTACACCGTTTAGGCTCATGTGATCATGATATAAAGGATGAAATACGCTGTAATTACTTAAAGGTAGCGAAGTTTAAATATATTTTTATTTTAAAAGCGAATTCAGTTTCATGTGAAATTTTATAATTATTTTTATATGCTCTTCTAATAGTTATTTTTCTCCTAAAAGAGTCAAAAATTACCTTTTAAAATTTAGGGGCAAATTATAGATTGTGATGAATGAATATCAAGCTTTGAAATCAAAGTGATTTAAGTAGAACCGAGTTTTTTATTTGAATATTTAAATCTTATTAAATATTAAAAAAATAAACCTATTTATATTTCAGGCATTAAATGTCTATTAGTTGCCAATGTAAAGAATTACTGTCATGTTTTGCACGTGTCATGTATATTTATAAATACACAAACCGAAGAGTCGTGTGAGTTGTTTAGGGTTGCAAAATGCTTGTCTGTCACCGTGTTCTTGCCCTGCTAATTTACAAATGCCTCTAGGACCACACGCTGGAGCACCAATGAGTCACCTGGCTCTGCTGCGAATTAATACTAAGTTTTTTTTTAAAGAGTCTGTGTCTTTCATGCGATGTGAAAGCAAGATCTTGGCAAGTTAGTTCATTTGTCTTTTACCTTCGTGCTACTATCACTCAAAACTTTCCGGCACTTGGAAGCAGTACTCACGGTCGACCTTGGCCTTGGCCCAACCTGCAAACCTTCACAGCCTTTAGATGCAGTTTGTCTATTTCAAGGGCAAAGAGCAAGAGGAGCTGATGATAGGTGACTCCCTGGGGCCTGAATGGTGTTCACTAGGAGAATAGTTTAGTTTTCATAGCGAATGTTTACGGTTACAGGTTGTGCTGTGTACAAGTCAACATCAGATCTGCGTAATAAATGACAGAGGTGCCCATGTATTCCTTTGTTACATTTTTTTTTTTTGTTTGTAGTAAGTGGATTTATATTATGCAAGGCCCTCTCGAGCATGGGACAAATACAATTAAATTTAGATTTCAGATAAACAATGACTAATTTTTAACTGTAAGTATGTCCCCCAAATTGCACGGGACATGCTTACACGAACAAAAAAACAAGTGCATTGTTTCTCTGAAGTGTAAAGTTAACAGAGCGTCCTGTATTTTTATTTGTTAAACCTGGCACCCTTTAGGGCACATTCTCTCTTGCCCGGGACTCAAAGTAGACCTGAGCTACAAGGGCATGACATAAAACACAAAAATGAGAAAAGCGGATCCCCGAATTTTGAAAATCTTAGCGTGGACTCTTCTTGTATGTGGAGTGGTGAGTATCCTTTCTACCTGTCGCCAGAGATAGGCAGAATCAGAGAGGGTTACTGTCCCACAAGGAATGTCTTGGGTAACCAGGCGACAAATCCTTCTCTCTGGAACTTTCTTTAGTGTGAAGCCACGGAGAGTTATTGGTTCATGCCGTCGCACAGCTTGACTCGTCACCAACTCTTCATTTATGTGTCCTTTCTCCCATAAAATATGTACTAAACCTTTTTGTGTACATGGCCCATTACATTTCATAGTCAGAACAACCCTACAAGGGAGATATTATTATTATCTTTAATTCACAGATTCAGAAACGAGGCTCAGTGAAGATAAGTGAACTGCCTAAGATCACCCACTTCTGTAATGATGACGCGTTTCCTGCGGCTGCAGAGTTTGCTGTGGATGCCAGAGGCTCTCCGGGTGGTGACCTCAGATGCTGGCTCCGTATCACTCTTTGATTCAGCGCGGACGTCCACAGTCACCAAACTACCGGATGAAAACTCTGCAGAGTCTCACGCTGGCGGGGAAATGCTTCTGCACGTGCCATTTTCTCTAATACGTATTGACCAACGCGACCTGTTCCCACCTGGAAGGGGAGCCAGAAATATCGGTGGGAGGCAGTCACCTTGCCATAACAGCTCATTCAGGAGTGCTGGCCATGCTCGTTGTGGTGATTGATTTGTTCCCACTCGTGTCTCCCTGACCCCATCACTATTGTGAATGTGTCCGAGAAGTTACTGCAGCTCGTCACCTTGCTTGTGTCTCGGCCTAGTCCAGCCCTGTGCCTGCCACTTAGTAGGTGCTTTTTTTTGAACACATAAATGCTTTTTTTAATAAATTTTTTTAATGAACAAATAAATGCTTTTTTTGAATATATATATATATATATATATATATATATATATTATATATATTTTATGAACAAATAAATGTTCACCATGGAAAGCTCAAAGCTATGGCTCAGAGAAACCTTGCATTCATATTTTGGCATTTTTCTTTCTTTCTGGTAAAATGCAGCCAAAGAGCCTGAGGTTTTCATTTGGTACTCCATAAGTCTTTGGAGGATCAGCTACATTTCTGATGACTTGGCTGGCTCAAACCATGAGGGTTTACGAGTTTTTAAAAAATTGCTAAAAAGACCGTTCGTTTCTCACTGTTGCTGGAATATTTACAACGGCATCATTTTTTTTGTTTTGCCCATACTCACCCCCCGGGGGGAGGAATAGCCTGGTTACAGGCATTACCTAATGCAGCGGGTCTGGGGAGGGGGTGGATGTATAACGACCTTCATCCTGTGGGAAGAGAATTCGGGAAGGTTCCGTGGTTTGCACAGGGCACGTGGGACGCAAAAGGCTTTGATTTCGTGACTCTGGGTCCTCCATCTCTCCATTCCCTCTGATTCTGTCTTGAGTTTTCCCATTTCAAAATGTATGAAGGAGGCCAATGTTAACTGCTTTCTTTCAAGGTGAACGTTTTTCTTTTCCAGGATCTTTTTCGTATTCTAAACAATGTGGGTTCCACATACTGAATGTCATAACAAATCCATGACAGTAGCAAACGATACGGCTCTGAAGCCAAGGTCACGTCTCAGGCTTCCTGTGATGTGTGAAGCCATCATCGATGGCCACCAAGAAATGCGTCTCCTGGGACGTGAACGCCGTGGCTAGTGTCTGCTTCACGCGTCTTTCCAGCCGAAGGAAGGCTGACACTTGTTTCTTAAGTACCTCATTTAAAACCACCGTTTAGCAAACACTTTTCTTTTTTTTCAAATGAAAAAAATTTTTTACTGATTTGCAATTTATGTCAGGGGCAGCAGAAATTCTGTCCAGGTCCAAAGTAGTCGCTGCCTATTATCCTTTCTCGACACTGTCTATCTCTCCTTGTGCGTCTCTAGAGAAGTTACATTGCGTGTGTCTTGACCCGTTTCGCCCCGTGGTACAGGCTGGGGAAAAGGTTCTAAGCCGTCCAGGAAGCGGCCCAATTCTCTCTGAAGGCCGCAGAATTTCAAGTCACATAGATGTGCCGCCACATCGGTGCTTTAAACGACTCTGGAGAGAGGGCTCTTCGTACCCCTACGCCATTTTCCAGGGAAGAAACTGCCATGCCAGCTTTTACGACAATGAACGCCAGCCAGCGCCTCGCATCCTGCGATGGCTGAGCGAGTTTTCTCAGCTAAGCGAAATCCCAGCGTTGGAGAAAGCGACACTCAGACCTTTCTTTCCCCTTGGTGTGGCTTGGCTTGCCCCTCAGATTTTCCTTTTCCTGTGTCTCCGAAGCCACGACCCAAACGTCATCAATCAGCAGAGTCCATCTGCACACACAGCACGCAGATAACTGGCTCCCCCGGTAGCCCGCTTCTGCCTGGGCCTGAGCTTGCAATGAATTCCTACGCAATCTCCTGTGACAGGCTACCTGTGACAGCTCAGGCGTGGGTCTGAGCTTGATTGGCATCAGCAGATGCACACCTGAGAAGCACGACCACCCCTGTTACTTGGCAGCGAGGGGATGCAGGGTCCAGCGTGGTTCTCCATCACTGGTGTGGTACCAAAAAAAATACTCGTGGGTCGGCTCTTTGCACCAGGGTGGGGCCTGCCTGGCTGGCCCTTTGTACACGTAGGAAGTTCCTGGGGGAAACTCTGACACACACCGAAGTTGCAGAAGCGCTGTTGGCAGCGAGGCACTAATGATTACCCGGCTCCAAAGTCAGCTGCACGTGAGCGAGATGCCGCGCTTAGAAATGGGAGGCTGTACTTTTGGATGGTGACCTTTGACAGGGTATTTCTTACTGCATTTGGAAGGGAAGGAGTAGAAGGGGGGACCACAGGTACTATCTTCCTATAAGGGAATGGGAGGAAAACCTGAATCATTGCTAAGGAGGGTTGCTAAGCAACCACTTGCCCCGCTAGGGCGATGAAAATGCCTAAAATGAACAGTCCTCGGCCTACAGAGAGAGCGCCTGAGGCCCCACGGGAAGCACTGTTAGTGGCTTCATCTTGCTCCTACTATTACGGCTGGCAAACAGCTGAAGACAGCATCCTTATCAAACACTTAAGCTCAAAATGACATTTCAGATGAAAGCTGAGGAATTTATAGAAGAACGTGGACGCGGGAGACTTGACTAAATAGTTCTTGATGAAAGGTCACCGAGCAGACTCACGGCCACGCTCGTGTGAGGTTTTGCTCACGGACCGTTTCCTTGAGAAAACAGGCAGCCGTGTTCCCTGCTCGGATAACCGAGTGTTGCATAGGAAGCTCTGAGGTCCGCAGGACGTCCCAGCAGCCACTCGTCACCCCGCTGCCGGCCGAGCCGCCGTCAGGCCCGCGGGGATTTGAACATTCAAACTCCGGTTTCTCAGAGTAGAGGAGGGTTTCCAAGCCGCTTCTTAGCTCAAACACTCAGGAGAGAGTGACCAGCGCCGGCCTCCCGGGGGCGTCTGCAGGCCACACGGAGACGCCACAAGGGTCTTTTCACGCCTGACGGTGGAGGCCAGAACGGACGGGGCGTCTAAACACAGCGGACCTGTGTTGACCTGGCCGCATTTTCTAAATTCAAATTTATAACCTTGGGCAAATATTTGCTTGTGGGGCAGCCGCATGGAAGATTGGAAGCCAGTTCTGCCGTTAGAAACCTCAGACGTAAACATATTTCGCCCAGTTCCGGTGCTGGGGTTTGACCACCGTGTTCTCACACACGAGGCAGATACAAGGTTGTCCTGGGAGTTTTCTCTCCAAACATGTTCTGTCTGGGAAGGGCTTTGATGGGCTATTATTTGAGGTTATTTGCAAATGTCCAGACTCTAATCCTATAAAGAAAATGGGAAAATGGAGCCTCTTTTCTCTAAGCAGCCCCCACTTCTTTCCATTGGGAAGAGAATACATTTTCTGGCTTAAAAAATAAATATATCAGTGTTTTGTCGGGTCTAAACAGTTGGGAACTCGGGACTGAGAAAGTCGCTTGTCCTTCCTCGCTTCTGCTGTGTGCTCTCCTGGGGTCATTCTCTTACGGTCAACGCTACAGAGACACATACCTGGAGTCCCCTCGTCGTCGGCCGCTGGGCAGAGGGTGTGTCAGGGTGTCGTGTGGTACACCCGTGTGCCACGTGGACCCAGATCTGAGACTGCAGTCCTCCACCGCTGTGGGAACGCCAATGCGGGCTCAGCCTCCCTCCCTCCCTCCCTCCCTCCCTCCCTTCCTCCCTCCCTCCAACCGACAGAGACTCGCCCGCCAGGCGGTGCTCACGGCGCCCCAGGCCGGAGGCACAATGCGCCTGTGACCCTCAGAGACCTGGCCGGAAAGGGGAGAGGGAAGAGCGTGCTGGAATTTCTGCTCTGGGCCAGGCTTTTTACATTTTTATTTCCTTGTGGTTCTCCCAAACCACTTGGTGAGATACAAAATGTTACCCCGCTTCATAGATGCAGACGCTGACCAGTGTTCCAGTCCGCTTCGGACAGAGGGACTCCTGGGATGCGAGACCTCGGTTTTAAAACTGGGCTAGTCTACAGCCACGCCACCCTCAACAATCCCGGCTGATCTCGGAAGCTAAGCAGGGGCGGGCCTGGTGAGTGCTTGGATGGGAGACCACCTAGGAAGACCAGGTGCTGTAGGCACTAAAACTGGGATTGGCCCTGTCAAACCAGGGCCAGCTGGTTGCCCAAGTGTAGGTTCTAAATTCGTAGTAGTTACAAAGTCTCGGCTATAGAGGCGTACGATGAGAAGGAGTACCGCCTCTTACCGCAGGAGCAGATGCTGGTGGTGGAGACCTCTTGTGAGACTGGGACTCCCCGTGTGGGACGAGCAGAGGGGGAGCAGCCCCCAGAACAGGGTGCAGGAGTCGGTGCTGCCAGTGGCCCCCGGGGATGCAGAACAGGGCCGCCCCACCCCCAGGCAGCTGGCCAGGGTGCGCCTGGCCTGAGCACCAGCTTTGCCGGTCTGCTGCTGACCCACAGGCAAACGAAGGCGGGCGTCCTGCAGGCAACGGCGGGGGCAGGGGCACAGCGTCTGAGGCCATAGGGGCAGAAGCCCCAGAACGCCGGGGCCTTTGTCCCTGGGCCTTGGCCTCTTGGCCAGGATGGGAGATGGAGGGGCAGGTAACGTCAGTGGAGAGGAAGTCGGTAAGGGAAACAGCAACAATCGCTGAATGATTAGAGACGTCAACATGTGTGAGAGGGAACAAGAAGAGTTAGACGCCCCGTATTAAAAGTGGAGAGATCCTGAATCTTGACCTCTGTTTGCCACCCATGTCCACTTGGTCCTAAAAAATCTCTCTCGCTTCCTGGGCCCCAGATCCTATGTAAACCGAAGACGTTGGACTAGATCACCCCGAAGTACCCTTCGGCTCCCGAATTCTCTGATTCTGTGTGTCCAGCTCCAAGAGCGTGAGCGGAGGGCACCGTTGCTTGCAAACAGTTCTGGGAAGCCGTGGCTCCGTGAACTGGCTGCTCCATTTGCCCCGAGATGACTCCTGTTGCAAATAGCTGAGAGGCGCCCAGGTAAACCTGCGAGTGTGTCTACCTGTTTGCAGAGGTGGCGATGCAGGGAGAGGTCCTCTGCAGGCCCAGGAGGCCCCAGAAACACACCTGAGTGTGTGTTCTGCCAAGTGCCCCCGGCATGCAGGCTGACGTAAGTACTGGGCAGTGTTTGGGTTTTGGACTGTGTCTGATTTATAATGAAAACAGTTTTATCTCCTTGATTTTGTTCAGCGTTTCGTCCTTGCCAGACCTCTTCCAACTGTTATCTCATCTCTGCTTCTTAATAGCCCTGCAAAATAAACAATTATCATCTCCATCTGACGCGGAGAGAAAGAAACTTCCAGTTCACCTAATGTGATGTTTAGAAAACTCGAGTCATGACTATCTTTAAAAAAATACTCTCGCGGACTCCACGTTTTGGCTTCAATTATTTTTATTGAATTACAGAGAAATGAAAATACGTCGCATGCCGATATTTATCACACAACCATGAAAAATCTACTAATTAATTATAAACAAGGCAAAAATATCAACAGCACTCAAGTTAAGAACATTCATCTCATATGTTAGGTGATATTTTGCTGAAACCAAAGTGCCAGTATTGGGTTTTGTAAGAGCCCTGTGAACCTACATTTCTCACACTTCACTGGTCCACGTGATCCCGTTCATTAGTTGGCGTCACTACGCTTACTGTAGCCTATTCTCCCATTTTCACCTGACCTCGTTTTGATCCTAACCTTCATGATTGTGAAGGATCAACCCATCGAAAGGCATAAACCAAAGTTTCAGACTCAAAGTTAATCAAATTAGTATTTCATGAAAAATTCCTCCTCGTGTGTTCGCTATCACTCTGGCCGTGGATGAACTGTTGGACATCAGTACAAAGAGAAGCATGATCCAATGAAAACATTCGCTCAGAATGACACTCTGAAGTAAGATTCTGGGGTGCTGCCTCCAGCCTCCCGCCCATATTTCTCCATTTGAATGACCCTCTGTCAGCAAAGCTTCCTCACACCCCACCCTCCCATGGTGATTAAAATCTGTTCATTCCACGGGGCCTGGTTCAGATACTTCCTCTCCCAGGCAGAATGGCACTTCCTGTCTCCACACCTCGTCCCCCGGCTGCACTCTGCCTTGGGCTGCAGTGTGCAGTGGCATCCAAGCCAGGTTTCCTTAGTGGATGGAGAACTTTTCAGCCAGGGACCTTGTTATAATCACTGTGGTCCCCAATACTGCCCCCACCCGCAGGGCAAAACAATGCAGGGTGAGGAGGAACCTGTGGAGGATGAAAGTAGGACAGGAGACACAAAGAAATGGAGGCAAGACAAAGTTCTGATCAAGCCTCGTTTATTGTAGGTAGGGGTAGAGTATAGAAAGGGGAGGATTTGCATAATCACAGTTGTCTTGGATACCGAACCACCGCAGAACATTCCATTTCCTTATATGACCCAAAAATGCAGAAGGGTCCCGGGAGAGGAGGGGGCTGCAAGGTCAGATTAGTTTAAGCAAATGGCTCAAGGGGCCCAGGGTATGTCAGGGCATGTCAGGGCAACTGACCTTATGCTGTCTATCCTATCAGATAGCACAGGGCGAGGCAGACCCTGTCCCAAGGCGAAGTTGCCTAGATCTCAGGTATGAGAGCCTTGATAAGAACGGCTCCTGACACAATATGAATAAAATGTCTTAATTTTAGGGTAAACCAAAGTGAGGGGCCACCATAGGACACATATTTGAGCTCTACAAGAAGCAGAATGATCTTTTCTGACATAATGAAAGCCTCTTGGGATAGATGGGTTGGCACAAAATTTTATGTTATGTTATGTTATGTTATGTTATGTTATGTTATGTTATGTTATGTTATGTTATGTTATGTTATGTTATGTTATGTTATGTCATGTCATGTCATGTTATGTTATGTTATGTCATGTTATGTTTGTTATTTATTTAGATGAGACAACCCTTGGTTGACCTCACAGATTGCAAGGACCTTGTCAGTTTACAATCCCTTATTTTTTTTAATTTTTTACGCCTACAGCACCGGGCCTTTTTAAGTGGTCTCTCATTCAAGTACTAACCAGGCCCGACCCTGCTTAGCTTCTGAGATCTGATGAGATCGGGCACGTTCAAGGTGGCATGGCCATAACCTGGCACAAAATTTTAAGCATTTAAAGCTTGAGCAGACTGAGGACTCATCTAATGCAAACCTCTTGCTTTGCAGAAGGAGAAATTGAGTCTCAGAGAAATTAAGCAACTGGCCCCAGGAGAGGTCCTCAGCTTAAGCATGGGTAGCACCAGTAATTAACTCCGAGTTCAGCGTGCTCTGCTATATCAGACAGCTTCCCTGCTGTCAACTCTTCACGATCCCTGGAGAAGTCGATCAAAGCAAAATACTCAGATCTCAAAGAAGAGGCTCGATCCAATCGCTCATCAGCAGTGCTTGAAATTGATTTACACTGCCTGCCTCTGTCCAACCTTTTAGTTTCGTAACCAGTTCTACCTCCATCACCAAAAAAATGCAGTCTTGGGTTGTATTTAACAGACAGGAGCAGGTCTAATTAAGGACAGACTATGTGTGTCCAGCATACAGTAGGCACCCCAAAAATCTTATGTGTTTGAATGAATGAATCAACATCCACAACCTAAATCCCATAATATTATAAGTACAGACACTGATAAAATGAACCGATGAGCTTGCACACATAAATTGCAGACGGCCCGAGTACAGAGCTGGTAGTAAGGTCTTCCACTTAACCATTCGCATGCTAGATCAGGGGTCGTCAAACTCTGGCCTTTAGGCCAAACCCAGGACTTCCTATTGTTAATAAAGCTTTATTGGAACATGGTCGTTCCCATTTGTTTACCTAACTGGGACATCTACGGCTGCTTTTGGGATGGTAGAGCTGAATAGTTGTGACAAAGACTATAGGGCCAACAAAGCCTAAAATATTTACTATCTGGCCTTTTACAGAAAAAAAAAATTCTAGACCCTTGAACTTGATGTGTTTCTTAACCTGGAGCTTGTAACTCTAATAGGATCTCTCCACATACTTTTAGAATTCTACCCGCACGTTTAAATGGTGTGTTTTCATGTCTGTGACCATCTGGAGTTAAACAATGAGCAAAAACATGCTCTGTCTTCTCTTAATAGCTGCTCTAGAACCCATCAAAATGCCTCGCGTTTCTGTGTGTGCATTTAGATTCGGGTTTACGGGGGTTAGAAATACGAGAAGGTGGAAAGACCTCACAGAGGGCTAGACAAAGCCCCTTCAGTGGCATCCAGCGCCGTGTTCACTACTCTGCCCGTGACTTAGAGGCGTCTGCTCACGAGTCAGGTAAACTCAGAACCGGAGGAAAACACACATGCTTTCTCCACCCTCAAGAGACCCCTCCTGGCACGGCCAAGCCCTGTTTCCTTGCTTCGGGGGGAAAAGAAAGGTCGTTATTTTTGCTGTATGGAGGAGCGAGGAAGGGTCCAGTGGAAACTTGGCACCGGGCGTGTTTTTCTTAGTCCCTTCACCAAGGAATGTCCCAGGTATTCGGGAAGTGGTCGATGGGTTTCTGGGGACCTGGCCGTTTGCCAGGGGAAACCAGTGTTGCTTGATCTGGATAGAGTGATTGCACCACTTGGCTCCCAGACTAGAAACGTGCCTCTCGTACGAAGTACAGTGCTTGGTCAGCCATTTAAAATGTCCTTAAGCCATTTGCGCATCCTTGGGGGTCTGTACCCATGCAATCAGACTCATGAAGAGAGGGAGATAAAGACAGACGGCTTTTAAAAGTTCATGGCCTGTGAAGAATAAGGCTGATTGGTTCAAGAGGGGAGATTTCAAAGCAAGAAAGCAGAACTTGACTTAGAAAGCTTGAAACGCACAGCAAGGCAATCAAAACACTGATGTCCCCAAAGCACAAAGACTTTTGTGGTATTTCAACCCCAGGAACCGCTTCGAGGAACCCCATTTCAGTCTTGACTAGTGAGCATGAAGTTGCAAACCGAAACGATTCTCTAGGAAAGAATTATGGAGTGGGAGGCAAGAAAGAAAACACACGCCCTCAGGCCCAGGAATTCTACTCCTAGGAATTTTTCTTCAGGAAATAATTCACAGAAACCAAATAACGTATAAGTACAAATGCTCATTGCTGCATTATTTTTAAGATAAACTAAGTATTTATTAACAAAATATCAGTTCTAGGAGATGTTTAGTGAATTATGCATGCTACATCGATATCATAAAAGTGTGAACGTGAATAATTACAAAGAACACGTAGAAATATGGATACCTGTGCTATCGTTTAAGTAACAATGATAGTGCATCGAGTACAATGTCTACTCTAATTTTGAGTATGTAAATAACACACGTAAAGGATAACGTCAAAGAATGAAAATAATTAGGGAGTATGGTACTGTGGCTGATGCTTTAAATATTTTCTTTAATGATGTTATGTCTTTTTTTGCTCAGATAGAGACAGACATTCAGGAAACATCATATTTTAATGTTGGCATAGATTCGAGCTGTCAGGGGAAGATAAAATCGTTTAATTCAAACATAGTAAGGATTCTGAAATGAATCCAGGTGTCAAAAGTCGTGCTACTCTTTTTTTTTTTGTAAGAGTGACAGGGCAGCAGGTACGTTAGTCTTCAGACAGCTTTGGTGACAAGCACTGATATTATTCACGTTTGTCAGATGAGGTAAGAGGCCTTGAGGGGAGATACGATTCCCCCCCCCCCCCCGATCACACCGATAACTGACTCGTGGCAGAGCTGGGATCGAATCCAGGTCTAGCTGCTGAGTCAGAAAACCTGTGAGACTTCGTGCTCCCCAGAGACAGCCTCTCAGACGAGAAAGCGTAGCATGAGGATGTGCTGGGTCATCAGGCAGACCCGAGTTTGGATGCTGGCTTTTTGCATCTATCAGGACGCTTTCGGTTAAAGGAAATAAAATCTGACTCATACTGATGTAGACATTTTGGAAACTTGTTATCTCCTGTACCACGGAGTCTGGAGGTTGGGCTGGCTGCGGGGTCGGTGGGGTTGGCAGCTCAGTGATGCCTTTCAGGACCCTTGTTCGTTTTCTCTCTGGCCCCTCTGTCATCCCTGGGGTGATCTTTGCTGGGAAAGAGATGTATCACATGCTTGCCCAAGAAAGAAAAGAGAGTTCTCCCTGGGGTGCTCTCTTAGGAGAGGATGCTCTCCTCAGAAGACTTCCAGCAGAAACGTGCCCCGGATCATTCCTGGACTAGTTTCTGGCTGTGGATGGTGGTCGCCTGATGGGTTCCCACTACGAGCAGGTGTGGACATCAGGGAGTAACCACCAACCACTGCATTCTTCTCCCAGCTACCTAAGGTGTTTGCATTCCCGCGTCTTCACCTGTACGATGGCGGGGCTGGTGGCGACTCCATGGGTGAGGGCTGGATGTACCTGGGCCATGGGGTCATTTGGTATCAATCAGCTGAGTTTATTATTGGGGAAGAAACGGGGAGAGTAGAGGTTGTTACCTTTGAGCTCTCTGGGGTGCGAACTTAGTGAGTTTAATTCTTCCATATACCACCCCATTCTCTTCTGGTGGTGGACTGATAGTTTGGTAAAGAAGGAGGTGCACATACTCCTAAACTATTTTAAATATTCCTTTCTCCCCTCTTTTTATTTAGCAGCTTTATCGAGATAGTATTGACATGTAAAAATTGTATACATTTAGGCATCCAACTGGATGTTTTGATATATGTATAGATTATGAAACGATCACCACAATCCAACTAATTAAACATCTGTCTCCTCTGCCTATTTACTGTGTGTGTGTGTGTGTGTGTGTGTGTGTGTGTGTGTGTGTGTGTGTGTTGGGAAGATTTAATTCAAGATCTATTCTGTTAGCACATTTAAAGTATACAATACGGTTATTGCTAACTATCGTCTTATGCTATATGTATTAGATCTCCAGAACGTATCTATCTCGCATAACTGAGTTTTCTCCCGTTTTCTTGCCCGAAGCCTTCACTCTAATTCTCTATCAAATTCATACAGTTGGTAAGAAAAAAAGCATAAACTCAGAGTAATAAGACGCTCTGAAGTTCCATTATTTAAAAAGTGGAAATTAGATTTCATAGAAAAATGAACAATTGTCAAGATCTAAGCTAAATAAGGTGGCTTCTGAAGCCCCTCCCACCCCCTTCCATGCAGTGTTTCTTACTGGTGTTTCTCTCGATCTTTTTACACTGGAATTTCTTCCTCTGCATTATTAATTCGTTATTTATACTAAGTGAAAAAACAACGAGTGTTTGCAGGTTGCAAAGTTCATGCCCCTGATCGCGTGTGGCTCCTCCCATCCTAGCCCCTCCCTGCAAAAGCAGAAAGCACACATTTTCCGTTCCATGTTCCTTGAGGACCAAGTCCTCTGGTCCATCGTGCCCAGCTTCTAACTATTTCATGTGCTCATGTGTGGGCGGAGCTTCTCTTACTTGTTTGGTCCACCCGGAGGTCAAAACAAGAAGGAGAAAATTGGTTTGAGGTGCTCGTTAGCATGAGCACACAATGATTCCTTCCCTCTTTCTGTCCTTGCTTCCACCCCTCCTTCCTCCCTCTTTCCCACCATGCCCTGGGCCGAGCTCCTGGTTGTTAGCTCGTGGTCCCCGTCAAACCGACCGGGAACGTCTCTGTGTGCGTGACAGAGGGGTACCCCGCCTTGCAGTCTGAGCTCCGGTGTGTTTCTCATGGATACGGAGACCCCGCTGATTTTAAGATCTTCAGTTAAACGCCGTGGAAAGAATGACGCGGTCAGTCCTATGGCCAGTTCCTGCTTAATTCTTCAGACTTTCCCCTAAAACCCCACAGACACATTAAAATCCACGAAACACCAATGGGCTGAAGGCAGCAGCGTTCCACCCGTAAGAATCTGGCTGTCGAGTCATAAATCGTGTGGATGAATTTCATTCATCATAACGCAGTAATAGAATACTTAATCAATTATTTAAAAGGAAAGTATTGCTTAGAATTCTTTCACCCAAATACAACCATCTCTATCTTTATGTTTCCAGGTAGCATTGGCTATGTAGCCACATTTTTGGATAGTTCTAGTCATAATGCAAATGTAATATTACATATATTACAAATTTATAAATAATAGTTGACTGCTGACATTCTTTTCTTCTGCTGTGGTGTCAAGTTTTCATTTTCACTTATTTATTTATTTTTACTTAAAACATCTATAAATACATATTTTGAATTTTTTACTTACCGTTGGCTTACGATATAATATAATATTTAGTTTTAGGTGTACAACATAGTAAATAGACATTTCCATAACTTACAAAGTGATCACACCAGTACATTTAGCACCCATCGGACAGCATACATAGTTATTACAATATTATTGACTATATCCCTTATGCTGTACGTTACATTCTCGTAGCTATTTCGTAACTACCAATTTGTACTTCTTACTTCTTTACCCCTTTTTACTCATCCCCCCACTGGATAAAAAAGTGGTGGTACATATATACAATTGAATATTACTCAGCCGTAAAAAAGAATGAAACTGGTCATCTGCAACATGGTTGGACCCAGAGAGTATTGTGCTGAGTGGGGTAAGTCAGACAAAGACAAATGCCATATGATTTCACCTACGTGTGGAATCTAAAGAATAAAATAAATAAACAAAACAGAAACAAGCTCATAGAAATAGAGAACATTTTTGTGCCTGTATATGGAGCTTGCTAGGGACTCTCTTGCAGTGATAGAGATGTGTATTTTTTTTTGCAGATTTAGGTACACTGCTGATGTGGTGTAAGGCAACCTAGAATTTATTTTATTGGCAGTATTTATTTTATAGCTTTGTAAGCAAATCCTGAGCTCATGGATTCATTAAGAGTCTTAAGGAGTTACTTAACATTTTTAGTTACTGCATTTTAAAGGCGGGGATTGTATGATTCAATAGTTTTCACTTATCTGGGAAAGTGTAAAGATATTAGACCATATTCCTCATGAATATCAATAGTCTACTCTGTTCTACCTTTTCACGTGACAGCTTACACATAAATATTTTCTCATGGTGTTACATAATCCTCATGAAGATCATGTTAATTGAGTACACAACATTCCATTGAGTTGTATAATTGTTTGCCAAACCATTGTCTGATCAGTCTACATTTAGTGTTTTTTTTTCAGTTTGTTCTGCACTATTAAAGATAATGTTGCAATGATAAACTTTGCATCTACTTTTGAAATATTTTCTTGGGATAAATTCCTAGAGGTGGTAAAAAGATATGGATGTTTTTATGAGTCTTGATATATATTATTCTGTTGTTCTCCAAAAGATTTATGTAAATTTGCGACATGACTATCAATGTATTAATGCCAATTGAGTGATTAAAAATAGATGTTTTCTGTTAGTTAAACGGGCATAAAGTGTTTCAATATTATTTTACGTTGTAATGCTTTGAATTATGCCCAGTTTACATGTAATAAATATATTTAGACTCCAAATTTTCCTTTTAAGGGATATATCTGTTCATATCCCTTGCTAGATTTTTTTAGGGCATCATTCTGGGATTTGGGGTTGAGAGAGGTAGAAACAAAGAGTTTGAATCCCAACTCTGCCACTTCCTAGCTGTGTGACATCGTAGTGTATATCCTCATCTGTGAAGTGGGATAGCATTGTGTCTCTTCCAGAGCTGTGAAAAGGATTAACCAGGATCGCACAGGTAAAGAAGTACTGAGCACACACAGTCTAAACGTTTCATGAATTTTTAGTCACACGATCTGGTTTGGGTCCGAACCTTCACTTGTCTCCCATCACTCTCAAGGTGAGCCCGTCTTGGCCTCTCAGTAGCCTGAGCACCTCTCATCTCTGCTTTTGTTCCAACCCACTCTTTACAGGAAATGTCTTGAGTGGGCCCTACTGTTTCAGAATTTGATCTACGCCTTTTTACAAGCAGTTCCTCCCCTCCTGCCCTTACCAACTACTTCGTCTACAAATTCCTAGTCATCCTTCAAAACAGCCTCCCGAAGCTTCCCTGACCCTCCAGTCTAACTTGACTTCTTTCCTCCCATAGACCCCTGTTCCTGTCTCCATCATGGCATTGGCAGGAAACACGTCATCATCACTGTGTTAGACCCGGAACTTACAGAAGTGGGTGATCTTAGGCAATTCATTTATCTTCACTGAGCCTCGTTTCTGAATCTGTGAATTAAAGATAATAATAATATCTCCCTTGTAGGGTTGTTCTGACTATGAAATGTAATGGGCCATGTACACAAAAAGGTTTAATACATATTTTATGGGAGAATGGACACATAAATGAAGAGTTGGTGACGAGTCAAGCTGTGTGACGGCATGAACCAATAACTCTCCGTGGCTTCACGCCAAAGAAAGTTCCAGAGAGAAGAACTCGTCTCCTGGTTACCCAAGACATTCCTTGTGGGACAGTAACCTCTCTGATTCTGCCTATCTCTGGTGACAGGTAGAAAGGATACTCACCACTCCACATTGTCAATTTACTTGTATCTTTCCTCGAGGAGACCCTAAGCCTTGTGTGAGTAAAAACCATGTTTTATTTGATTTTACAGCCTCACTCGCTAAAGCACGGTGCTTGGCACGAGGAAAGTGCTCGCCTAATGTTTGTCGAATGAATGAATCAGTACCCATATGACTCATAAGGTGTGGGTCCAAATATCTCAAAAAAGGAAAGGAAAAAAAATCACTTTCACAGGGCAAATATTTGCCATCACTGGGATTCGTTGGAGGCAGGGCAGCATTGTAGGACGAAAGGTTTTCATTTGTTAAGGGACTGCTTGGGATGTGTGAATCGTGGGGTTACAAAAATATCTTTGTACTCTCGCTAACCCGCAATCGTTGCAGCCATGGTTCAGAACGATTCCTGAAAACCTCGAAAGACAGAGAATTGCTATAGGCGATTGAGTTCAGCAGTCTCTGAAACGTCCTCTGAAGCTGAGCCCCAAAGAGGGAGGCATCCCCAAAGTATGATGGGCAGTGGCTGCCTGGCAGGAAGTGACTCACCTCCCAAGATGAGTACTTGGAAAGTGACAACATCTAGTTGGATGATTAAGTTCTGATCTAATTGTCTAAAAAAATAAAAAAATAAGCATATGTTTTGGTACATCTCTTAAGTGCTAAAAATACACACGTAAGGGTTTTAGGAAGAGTCTGGTTGGGAAAGCTTGGAGCGAGTGAAACTTGAGTTAGGAATGGAAAGAAACGGATAAGCGAAGAGTGGTAAGGTTTCTTAGCAAGAAGAACGGAAGTGAGGCGTGAGGGCCTGAGGTGGTGAGGAGGCTGTTCTGGATGGAGCAAGGAAGGGAGGTGGTGTCTTATGGGAGCCAGAGAGTTCCTGGTTCGTGTACCTGTGCTGCCACCTCACCTGTGTCCTCCTGGAATATGGAAACACAAGAGGCCACACCAGGGGACTCTGAAGGACAAAAGCGAGAAGGCTCCATAGAGCAAGTCCCTCGGCATCTTACTATTCTGGGGGACCGTCAGCCAGGCTCTCCTGTGCGACTGCCACAGGGGACTCTGGAAGGCAGGCCTGGAATCGCAGTACAGGGGTCAGTGGCAGCCGCCTGCAAGCTTCGGCTTGTTGGATGTTTGCACTGAGGGTGGAGAGCGGTGGGGGTTGGGAAGGAGGCTTTACCCGGGCGGGAGGCCAGCGCTCTCTGCACGGGCTGTTTTGGACGGACATTCATCCATCCAGGGTGGTGTGTGTTTCATGACGCGATGCTACGGGTTGCATCCTGGGCAGGTTGGATTCGCGACTTACCGTGTGTGCATTTTAATTCGAGCCCGATCTCCTTAGAAATGTTATTGGCAGCGATGGGGAGCAGGGATTTTATGCAGTTTCTGTTACTAAGCGTTAGAGGGCTGACCTTTACATAACCCGCACTGTCCAAAGACCAACCATGGCACCGATGCAACTTAAAGGAAGAGAAAGGATCCAGAAGAAAATAAAAAAATAAAACAGAACAGTGGTGACTTGTTTCCGAGACTTGGGGCCTGCATGCAGTCAGATTTTTTCCTTGAGCGAAACTACTCGCCGGCCAGATATATCATTAGCCACGGGGATCGGGGTGTCCCTTTAGGAGAGGTGCTATTTGTTGCGATGGGAATAATGCACTCAGGAAATGCTGACCAGGTCGTGGGTAAGGCCCTTCTAAATTATGGTGCCAGGCTTTCTGAGACGTCAGGCCCTGTGCCACCCAGAGTCCTCATGCCAGCTCCGGTGGCATGCCATCCGCCCGTGAACAGAGGGCCCAGCCTACACCGCCCCGCAGGGCTGAAAGTAGGCGTGGCCTTCCTTCTAGCTTCCGTTCCCTAGAGGGTGACCCCTCCTGGTTCTTCTCTGGTGCCACCGCCCCTTGTCTGTCTTCAGTCTGGTTCAACTAAAAAAAGTAAATAAATAACAATTAAAAACTGCTCCGTTTATTGAGAACTTAAGTGTTGGTTCTATCTGTCTTTCTTAACTGGTGCTTGTTGATTTTGTCTCTTAACCCTTGGCTCACGGGATCCTCATGAGTAAAACGTTGAAGGCCAAACGTTGTGGCGTGACAGCCAGATGAGGATGTTAGCGAGCAGTGGCGTGGGGCACAGAGCCGGTGCTGGGCGTGCAAGTCCCCGAGAGGAAGGCCAGGGCAGCTGTGGCTCAGCAGACGGCCCCTTCCGCTCGGAGTTCGAGGAATTCCTTCCAATGCTGAGTCCGCTGCTAACATGACACTGGACCAGGCGATGGCGTCACCTCCGCTCCTTTGTAAAAAGCTGAGATGTATTAGTGTTAGTGTTCCTAATGTTGCCGTCTCTCTCTGGCGGGGGATCACGTGTCCTTGTCCCATGCAGCCAGGCGCGGCCACGTTTTTTCTGGCACCCCTCCCTCCCTCCCGTGGAAGGACTGCGCATCCCTGCCCTGTGGACCTCAGGCTTGGCTGTGAGATTTGTTTGGGCTGACAGAAGTGAGTACAAGTAACGGTGCCACTACTGTATGGACGCCCGAAGAGCCATGATGTGGTCTGCCACCTCTTCCCCTCTGTCAGTGGGAAGGAAGAAGACGTGGGACAGGGCCGTGGCTGACGCGTCAGGCGTGACATGAGCCGGAAAGAAACCCTCGCAGCGGGAAACACTGAGATTTGGGGGGGGGGGGGGTTGCACGTTATCGCGGAATAACTCGGCGTAAGCTGACTAATGCTAGTGAGAATAATAATATGACCTGTCTGACGGGCTTCTTGTGAGAACAAAATGAAAGAATGAACTCAGAAATGCGTTCATTGTGCACTTATAAGGGGCCCGTCACTGGGTTATGGGTGGGAGAGCTACGAAGCTGCTTGGGGCACGGAGCCCACCCCCGACAGAGCTAATAGCAGAAGGGACAGAGGTGTCTACACTCCCTGTGAGGTATTCAGCCTGCGCTGTCGCAAATCCCCCAATTCAGAAAAACTTCTTAAAGTACGTGTTTTCTCGGAAAATGCTTAGAGAATAGCGAGCTGGGAAAGCAAAACCGAGTCACGTGGCTGAGCCGCCGTGTGACATCGCCAGCCCGCCGAGTACTGTGCTATTTGCACCGAAGTTTTACGGGTCAAAGCATCGTTCATACCCAAGTCTTACGAACATCATTCTATTTCAGCTGCCGGAGGACGCTTATGGTTAGTCATAACCACACATGGACATTATCCGAGAATCAAAGGGTGCGTAGTGTGCAGCATGGCAGTCCTGGACGCCTGGCGTGGTTTGTCACTTGATACAGGGCTGGCTGAAGGTGACAGGATGGAGCTACCTGGCAGAATCCGCAGAACATCTGCTCTAAGCAGGCGAGGGTCAGTTGGCGGAAAGAGAAACCCACGCAAACCGGCTCGGTCACGGCAGGACGCGGGGGGAAGGGTTCAGAGGGGTCTCCCGGGATCGGGGAGGCCTCCATCCCTCGTTTCGGGTCTTCCCTGGGACCGTCCATGTTGCTCTCTTTCCAGGCTGCTTCTCCTGCACCCTTGGGCCTGCTCGCGCGGTCTCGCTGGGCTTCTGCTCTGCCGCAGCCGGCCTGACCGGGCACCCACCCCGGTGATGGTGGTGGGCGCCCAGCCCAACCCATATGTGGCCGAATGTCATGCTGGGTGTTTCTGTGCAGGTGCTTTTGGACGCGTTAACGATTAAATCGGTGGGATGAGGCAAGCAGACAGCCCTCCTCAGTTGTGGGGCCTTGTCCAGTCAGCTGTCACTGGCTCAGGAGCCCGCCAGCCTTCGGCCTGGAGCAGCACCGTGCACCCTGGGGCTCCAGCCTGCCCGCTCCCTCTGCAGACCTCAGGACTCACCGGCCTCCAGACCTGCAGAAGCCGACTCCTTCTCACAAACCGCTTTCTGTGTCTGTTCACGTCCTGTGGTTCTGCTTCTCTAGAGCACCTGACGATGTGATTGTACCGCGCCAGGCTCACAGACACGTGACTGCCCCTCTTGACCTCGATGTCACCAGCGCCCCGTGGCTGGGGAACGGCCCTGTTCTCGGCCGGGAGATGCTCCCAGGTCCAATGAGCGCTGGCGGGGACCGTGGCGTCTGCAGGACCAGCCCACGCAGAGTGGGGACAAGCTGGGTTATTGCAGATGTTGTGGGTGAAGAACAAGTGAATACTATTTCATGTCCAGTGACTGCGACTAACTCAACGTCCATGGACGCAAGAAGAGCTGTTCACGCTATTGTGAGGCCATCACGGGGTTGTCCTTCTCTGAGCTCCGTCTCCCAGAAGCTTGGCAGCTAAATGGTCCCCCTTGTCCCTCCACGTTCTAATAGAAGAGGAAACCAAATCAGATGTAGCAGCACTTTGAGCTTGTAAGCGTACTTTTCGTCGTTTTGGGGACAGTGCTGTTGTCCACCACGTCTTTCTAGGCACCGGACTGGAACCCATCAGGACGAGAGCGTATTAGGGGCAGTGCTATCTCCCAGTCACGTGATGTCAGGCAACCGGATTCCCTTGTGGGGCCTTGGTTTACGCCCCTGCGAGCCGGGGTGGACGCCCTTCTCTGGAGATACAGGGAGGCGTGCAAAACAGCTGTGCAAAAACTCCTTGCCGATGTCATTATGACGTCAGCTGTTGTGTGAAAGCCGTGTAAGAATTCTGGGATATCCTGACTAGAAGGTCTTATCAAGAAGGCCTCGTCAAGCCCCTTAATTGCAAAGATTACGAAACCGAGGCTCAGAGAGATGTTATTGTGCCGTGGACGTGGACGTGGATGTATATCACGATCCTCGCAATCCTGTGGTTCGCGCTGGCCTGACCGCCCGCCCTCCTCCAGGTGTCTGTTTGCTCTGCTGGGAGGGTCAGGATCTCAGGCTGTCTCCCCTCCCTCTCCTTTTAGGGACTCGGTTTCCCCTGAGGTCACTCGGGGGACACCCTCGGAGGTGAGGCATGTGATCTCTTTCCTGATCAGGAAGCCGGAGCAGGCCGTCTGCTCCTCTGGGGTGGACCTGCCAAGGGCGGCCATCCACACTCCCGCAGGGACGAGAGGCCGACACCGCCGGTCTGCGTGGGGACGAAGCCGTGCGGCCAGCACCCCGCTGGCTCGCAGGCTCCCCGGGACGTGCGCGCCGGCAGCGCCGAGCCTGGGTGCCCAGCCAACAGCTTTTGATCTGACGCCACAGTGGCTTTTGAACTCAGAATGCAGCGCCTTTAATCACTCTTGGCTCCAATCTCCCAGGTTAATTTCCTGACATCTAAGGAGCATTGTCTGGTGTGTGCAGCTTCCTGCCTTTTATGTTGGAGCCTGGGGACTGACTGATGGGCCCGAGAACACGCCAGGACAACCTGGGGCCGAGGCAAGGGTTGGCGAACTCCCCTCCTAGGCTTACTCGCCTCGGCCACACACTCACCCTGAGTCACCGTTTCCCTGATGTTAACACGGTTGGAGGCTCTCATGTCAGGTGCTGAAGGGGGTGAAGAGCTGGAGAGTCACTTGGTGACTTTGCGTCAGTGTCAGAGGCCTCTGCGGAGCAGTCACCGAGGGCCCTTATCCTGGGTCCCCTTCACAGTTCTCTCCACCCTCCCTTTTCACCATTCGAAAGCCCCCAGCCACCCTGGACCAACAGGACAGGGCGAGTGACACCCCCCACCCTGCTGCTGGCCTGCGCAAACTCCTCTGTGCCCCTCCCTCTCCCCTGCTCCAAAGGTCCCTATTCTCCAGTCTGCACCTGCGTCCCCTCTGTGGGTCTGACAGCAGAGTTTGCTCAGTTGCTTGTCCTTCATGTGCGTGAACTCCAGGGCTTCTAGAAGTTTCTGGACAGCTGGGCTGGGCCTCTTTGGCTTCATGCCTATGGCACCTCAGCAGGCAGGAGGCTAATAAGTGCTCTTGCTGGTGGCAGATGTTGAAACAGTCACCTTTCTCCAGGGGCTGGGGGGGGGGGCGGGGCTCAATGATCATTTTGGACACTCAGGTTGCAAGTGCAAAGGAGTCAAGTTTGGGCACTCAGGTGGAAACAAACGGACAAACAGACAGACAGACAAACAGAACGTGATTCCTCGTGCTTAGCGGGGGGCTGACTTCATGAGCTCAGGAGGCGGGGGCATCCTCCTGCAACACTGAGAGCCAGTTAGAGGAGCCGAACCCTTGGAGGCAATGTGTCCACGGAGCCCCTGACTCCGGGGTCCCTGTGGCTGTTATGCTTTCCGTTGGCGTGACCCCCAGCGTCCCCCACGGCGAGGGGGTTCTCGGTAAATGGCTGCTGAGTGAACGACGCCACCGCTGACCGCGGGCCCCTGGCAGGTGAGCGCGCAGCGCCACGGAGGCGGAGGCCGGCGGGAACTCGGAGGTGGACACCTGTCTCCCGCCCCCCGAGCCAAGGCTGCCTCCTCGTGGGGGGCTTGTCCGTTTCGTGCGTCTGGCGTGGACCCGCCGACGGCTTCGAGGGACCCTCGAGCTGGCTCTGAGGGCCCCTGGGTCTCAGGAAACCCCCGGGGGGCCTCACAGTGTGGTGAGAAGGAGCGTGCCAGAAGGAGCCCAGCTGTCATTTTTGTGACTCTTTGGGACTCCTGTTGGGGTCTGGGGAGTTTCCTTCAGACTCGACTGGCTCACCAGGACCTGAATATCCAGTGACGTGGGGTCAGAGACAAAAGCTCCCGAAGGCTGGGCTTCCCGCTCCGGGTTCCCTCCGTGGGGGTCACTTCCGTGGGGGTCAGCCTCGGGGGCAGCCCAGGGTCACCTGTCAGGAAGACTGACCTTAAAAACCACCCTTCCACCAGTTACAAACTAACTAACCAACCAACCAACTAACCAACCCACTAACTAACTTACTCACTAACTAACCAACCAACTAACTAACCAACCAACTAACCAACCAACCAACTAAACTTACTAACCAACTTACTAGCTAGCTAGCTAACTAACCAACCAACTAACCAACCAACTAACTAAACTAACTTACTAACCAACTTATTAGCTAGCTAACTAACCAACCAACCAACTAACCAACCAACCAACCAACTAAACGAATTTACTAACCAACTAGCTAGCTAACTAATTAACCAACTAACTAACCAACCAACTAACTAACCAACCAACTAACCAACCAACCAACTAAACTTACTAACCAACTTGCTAGCTAGCTAGCTAACTAACCAACCAACTAACCAACCAACTAACTAACCAACCAACTAACTAACCAACCAACTAACTAATTTACTAATAGTGAAATTCTTAGAAACAAACACTCAAAAGAAAATAATGTATTTGCTCAGGAATTCCGACGGCCTCTGTACCTCTTCGCGTCTCTTTTTCCTGTTTCTCTGTTTCCATCTCTTCGCCTTTCTCACTCTGTTCCTGACAAACTCGCGTGCACGCACGAGCGTGCACACACGAGCGTGCACACGCACGGTTCACTTCGTCCTTCCATCCAGCTTTCATCACCCGCCACCTTGTCGCTCTGCTCTGTGCGCAGATCCATCCCGGGGGAGCGGAGGGGACCCCGGTTTAAAGTGAAACTGACTTGTGCTCCAAAGGACCTGCCTGGAATCACCGGGAGCGTCTCCAGGAAGCACCGAGAAAAGGCAGAAAAGCCACCCGGATCCCCTCTGGGATGAAGCCGCGTGTGCAGAGGGGACAGGGGCATCGTGGGCACGGAGCCCGGCAGCGGTCATCACAGACGCGGCGAGCCATGCAGGAAGGACTCCCCATGCAGGTGTCTGCCATGTCTACTCAGGGACCCGATACTTTTTTGCGCTGGCCCTTTGGGGAACACCCTGGGGGCTGGAGCCAGGCGGGCTTGGACTGCAAACACCAGCCCTGACCCAGCTTAGGAGCTGAGGCCAAAACAGCCGGAGAAGCAGGAGCGGGGGAGGGGGAAGGTTTCCTTGGCCATACCCATGTCGCAATGCCAGTGAGAGCAGTCCACTTCTAGAACCTTCTTAAGCAAGACAGTGAAGTCAAGCTTTCCTACACAGGAAGAAAAACAATTGCTTATAAGCACTGAGGCTAAGTAATGTCCCGATTCCCAATTTAACGCTTTTTTTTTCCCATTCGTTCCTATTTCCTCTAACAGCTAATTATCTCCCAGGGGCGTTCATAGGCCTAATGAGAACGCGGGTAATTGCTGTGAGCTCCTCGAAAGGAACGCGCTCCACAAACGCAGAGAATTTTTATGTGTGTGCACACAAAACATATCTTCTCTGGCTAGAAGTGTCTTACTCATGGAGCTCAACGAAACAGTCTTATTTGAAATGAGCAGCGGTCCCAAAGGACCCGGGTAGTGCAAAAAAGCGTGTGTTTTGGGGAACGATCTGTCAGCACCAGAACGATTCCTCACATTAATTTCTTGCTTTCTCGGTGGAGTTCTCGTTTGTCGCCACGTATCGGCTTCCTTTTCCCTGAGGAGGGGGCTGGGGCGTGCTCACCCCCCCCCCCGGCTTCTCTGCAGAGACCCTGAGATGCTTTCAGGGGGGTAGAGGTGTGTCGCTAACCCTGTCACACCTGCATCTCGGTGGGGGGTGGTCCTCATTTGTTGTTTTTTGCCGATTTTCACCATACACGCTCCCTGCTGGGGCCAATTTGAAGTTATCAACGTGGCCGACACGTGGCGTTGGGACGAGACGCACGTAAGATGCCATTATCTGCGTTCCCCACTGTTCGGATAAAACAGATGCAAAAATAACCCCCAGAGCACGGATAACAGGAAAGCGTGGAGCAGGTATTAGGAAGTGATGGGTTCTGAGAATGTATTACATTTGTCTTGAGATGATTTAATGATACATTTTGCGATTTAATTTTTAATGCCGCCTCCCTGAACAACTGACTTGCAGAATTTCAGGAAACGTGGTGGTCCTCTCCGCCACGCGGAGGTGTCCCCAGCGCACCACCGTGCCGAGGCTGAGGTTTTGAGCTCGGTCTGGTCTTGATGCCGAAACCCTTGCGCCTCTGGCTCTCCTTATCAGGCAGTCTGTTGAGCGTCTTCCATCCTATGTCACCCTGTAAGCGTCAAGTAGAGGTCTATTGAGGTAAAATCCTCACGAGCATCCTTTGCTGACACGCCTGAAAGCTGTCATTTTTCCTCTTTCTCTCTCCGTCCTTACATTTGCTAGCCGACTCTCATCAATGCTCCCTTTGTGACGTCCCTTGCAGCTGTGGCTCTCAAACTGGGCTCCACGTTGGCATCACCGGGCTGCTTTAAACAATTAAAGCTGTGACCTCGGACAAGGCAGGGTTGAGGCCTCCCACCTGTCCGGCAGTCAAAACTCCACATCTCAGTTTTGACTCCTCTAGAGCGTAGCCCCGCATAGCCCGCCATTGACTGGAAGGCTTCCCGATAACGCCAACAGCCAACAGCCAGTTAATAAGTATTTTGTATGTTATGTGTGCTACATGCTGTGTTCTTATGATAAAGTCAGCTAGAGAAAAGGAAATGCTATTAAAAATTGTAAGGAAAAGGAAATACATGTGCAGGACTGTACTGTATGTATGGATACTGTAAGTTTGTGTCGTCTGCTGACAAGACGCAGAAAATCCACGTGTGAGTGGACCCAGGTGGCTCAGGGGCCACCCACGCCGAAGGCCGGGCCCCGCTCTCGGAGATCCTGGTGTGACTGGCCTGGGCTGCCGCCTGGGTCCCCCGATTCTGCCGAGCTTCCCAGGTGACTGTGCCATCAGCCAGCGCTGAATGTCACTGTCCTCCCGTTTTCCTCCGGGACACTGCGACGGAGACCTGGGCTTGGACGTCCAGCTGACTGGGGTGTGAGTCTTGGCTCTGCCACCTGCCAGGGCGTGCTGCTCACCTCTCCGACCCTCACCGTCGCCAGCTGTAGCGGGGGGAATGTGGACCCCGCTCACGGGGGCGTGTGAGAACACTTCAGCGCAGGGCTGGACGTAGTAGAAGCCAGACTCCTGCTTCCGATTCCAGTTCCCCTCATCGATCTCGTCTCTTGTCACTCTGGACACTACTATCTCCAGCACGACGGCTAAAATGATGGTCATCCCTTTTGATCGTTCTCAGAAGTCAGACCTCTGCTCGAAACCCCCCGTGCACCCCGAGAGAGAACTGGCTCCTCGCCTCTCTCCCCTAGCTTCCGACGGCTCCTGGTGCTTCTTGGTGTTCCGTCCGTCGGTCCAGTCTCCGCCTCCAGCGTCACCTTGCTTGCTTCTCTCCGTGCGTCTGGTGAGAGATGGCTGTGTGAGCCTGAGGGACCTCAGACGGAGCGAGAGCTTGAAGGAAGCCCGTGGCCACGCTGCCCCAGCTCACGATCACAGCAGCGGTTCTGACCACGTCCCTCCTGCTTGTCCCAGCCCCTCGGTGCTTCCCACACCCCGGGGCTACCACGACTTAACGCCGCTAATTCTGTCAGCAGACGTGTGCTGGGCATCCTTGAAGATTTGGAGAAGACAGGGGGTGCATTTCCGGTGGCGAAATCACAGGAATGAAATTTTGGTTCATCTCTGTCGCCCTTTTTTTTCTGTCTCTTTCTCCACAGGCCCCCCACTTTCTCCCCGACCCCCCACCATTTTTTTAAAACCTTCTTTATACTAATAAGCTACAGAATTCATACACGACCCCTTCGCACACCTGTCCTCAGCCTCAGTGGTGCCGGGTTAGTCTGACTGGATGGAGCTGCAGGCAAGACACTCGCTGGGGGAGAGGTAGCTGAGTCGTGAGTCGTGAGCAGAAAAATGGGGGCCAGGACCCCAAGCACTGGAATGTCCACCTCCTCTCTTGGAGGCACTCTGTGAGGATTATGAGGTCTGGCTGTTCTCGCTGGAAGAAGGAAGGCTGACCGTGAACTTGATCACTGGGAGCTTGGGTTCTGCACCAGACCTCTCTCGCTCCACGCGTGCCATCAGAGCAGAAGAACGAGTATGGCCGCCTGCTCCATCTCTGGAGAAGGGAACTCGAAAAATATCCCGCCCCTACTTGCAACAGACCATAGAGTTCATGGCTTACTTTACGAGTGAACATCTCAAGGAGCTCAGGAGAGGTTCTAGCTTTGAGCAGGGAAATATGTGAAGTCATGGTCACATGCTGGGTTAGGATTTCCCACGAAGGCCCCCCTTTCTGTGACTCCCTCGTATACCTTCATCCTTCCCGCTCCAAACCTCAAAGCGACAGCATTGTAGAGCGACACCGCCAGGCAGACGCACCTGTCACCCTGGTTGTCCCAAAGGACTCCAAGAGGTGAAGGCACAAGGACTTATCCATCAATTTACCAAAAAGAATAATGTAGAAAGAGGCAGAGTTTTGGTCCTTCCCTGGTCACGAGGCAGGAGGGAGGTGATATGTCTCAAATAATTTATTTTATTCTGTTCATTTACTGTCTTCCAAAAAAAAAAAAAGGTAAAATATGAACCTACAGATAAGGAAGAGCTTGAGAAAAATAAGTAAAATGCTGAGGAATTATCTTGATGAATGTCAAAGACAGACCTCACCTGGAGAAGGATGCCTGCAGGAATTCTGCGGGGAAAGAGGAAGGAACAATGTGGTAACATCACTATCCATGTCTGTGGAGGCCAGAAATACTTTCGGAAAATTCGATTCTAAACACCTAGTGATGGTTCGAGATGGAAGCAGTAGGACAGAGAAGACCCTGGATGAGTTTCATAATTTTGCTTTCTGCTAGTCATCTCCTTTCCTTCCAGGAAGCAAAATTTATGAACTTCAGAATTTAATTCAAAGGCTATAGCACTTGGTATGCTGGAAATTTGTATTAGCAGATACGTCAGACTCTAATAAAGGTGGGTCTGACGTATTTACAGAGGAGAGAAGGCATCTTATTCTAAAAATTCTTTTAGGTCAAGCAGATGAAAAGCATTTCATTAACCTTGAGGTATTAGGAAGCCCTCAGCTCACATATTTTATTTAGCCTTTCTCTCCTAATGTCTGCTTCTTCTGAGAAATCCTTTTGCCCTTCCTGCAAGCATCAGAAGCACGTCCCTGAGGTACATAAATTTCCAAACTATTCTCAAGCAGACAAAATGCAAAACTGGACCACTTAGTCCTCCCAACCAAGAAGAGCAGCTGTCATTGGCTGGTACCCTTCCCAAGGCTGGGATGTGGAGTGGATGCTCGGGGAAGGAGGGAGAGATTTTGTTGGGGCAAGTGATGGACGCTTTGGGAGCCTTCCTGCCTGTGGTTGACGGAAAACTCTCATCTGAAATAAGAGTCCTTGGACTGGGTGTGCCCACTGAATTCTGGGACTGCACAAGGTGTGTGTTAAAGAAAATCAAGTCCAAGAAAGCAGCCGACGAAGAGCAAGAGAGGAGAGAGGACCTTTTCCGATGAGGTTTGCAATGCGATCCTGAGTTGACGAGGTGAAGACACAGTGGGTGGCTGTTCCAGAACACAGGAACTGCAGAAGACGTCACCGTTTGCCATTAAAAAGAGAGAAAAATGTAAAGGCATAGAAACACAAAGTGTTTAGAGTACAACCTAGAGCACCAAGCGTTGTTTTAAAACCTAAAAACGCTACAAAATTACAGAGTTCATTTTAAACGGTTTTGCCGAACACGATTTTTCACAAGTAAAGGAGTGACTTTACACGGAAGTGGTGGCGTAGCGGTTGACTTGTGGCCGTCCCCAAACCGTGTCCCCCCTCCGAAGCCCCAGAATCTATGAATGTGAATTTATTTAGAAAAAGCATCTCTGCAGATGTCGTTACGTTAAACGTCTTCAGAGATCATTGTAGATTACCTGGGTGGGCCCTAACCCCAGTGACAAGTGTCTTCATAAGAAATGAAAGTGAGAACAGACACGCAGAAGAAAGCCGTCCTCGTGAAGACGGAGACAGAGATTGGAGTGACGCGGCCACAAGCCGAGGAGCTCCCGGAGACACTAGAAACCGAAGTGGCAGGAAGGTCCTTTGCTGAAGATTTCAGAAGGAGCTTGTCCCGTAAACTCCGTGGTCTGGGACTTCTGGTTTCCCGAACTGTAAGAGAACACGGTTTTCCTGTTGTAAGCCACCTGGTTTGTGGCCTCTTGTTACGGTGGCCCCAACCAACACCACCTGTGGGTGGCCGCGGCAGGCTCTCAGCAACCAGAGAGACCTAGCTTTGAATTACGTTACGGTCCCTCCTCTTTCTAGCCTTTCGCTTGTCCCTCAGCATCTCTCCATGTTGGCTTCTGCTTCTGCAAAATGCAGACAGACAGCAGTCCCTGCCTTGGAGGTCTGGGGGTGGAGCAAAGCTGTCCCTGTGTGGAAAGAAGGGAATGCAGCGAGTGACACGTAGTAGCCGCTCAGCGGTGGCAGCCGATGTTACTACAGCGACGTCGAGCTCTCGTGTCCCAAACCACGTTCCCCAGGGCGCCCTGGTGCTGGTTAGGGGGCCGTTCTCTCTCGGCTCCACACCCCCACCCCTCCTGCACTCTGCTCTGCCGGGCTGGGACTCTGTGAAGGACGCGCCTCCTTTGCCAGCGAGTGCCACTCCGGAGAGGCTGGGCGGCCACGAGGAGGGGAGAAGGGGCTCCCCCTTTCCGTTGGCTTGCGTTCCCGCTGAGCAGTGACCTTCCACCCCGAAGGCAGCACGGGTCGCAGCACTGGTCACAGCTCCAGCCTCTCCCTGTCCCTTGGGAGCGGCCCCTGCACGTGGGCTCGGAGGGGCCCGCGCCCATGGGCAGAGTCCCCTCCTCAGAAGCCCACATCCCAGCTCTGGGGTTCCCTTCTCCAGGCTCTAGGGCTGGGTGGCCCCAGCTCTCCCCCCTCCCCGTGTTCCTCCAGCCCCAGAGGGGGGGTGTCTGCCAGCTGCTTCCGACAGTCACTAGCTCTTGTCACCTCAGCGTCCCCTGCCTGCCTTGGCAGGCTCCCAGCCCCCTGTTTAACCAGTTCTCCATATTGGATTCTCTCTGTTAACATCACTGGCGAGGTTTCTGCTCTCTGGCTGTCCCCTGGTGCCCACGGACGACACGGTGGGTTTCCCGGTTTCTTCCGTGTGTGGAAAACGGTTGGTTCCGCCGAGGAGCCCTGAGCGGAGAGACCAGAAAACCTTCAGAAAAATCTTGGCCGAAGCACTTGGCTTCTTTGAGAGCCCAATCTTCTTATTTGTGAAATGGGATTAATGGTGTTTATCCAGCGGGGTTATGTATAGTTGAACGAGATCGTGTTTACAGAGTTCCTGGCACCGAGCAGATGTTCGAGGGATGTTGGCTATCACTGGTTATGTGTGTGTTAGCATGATATCTCTACATCTGTATGTCTCAGCGTTTCCTTTGCTTTTTACTGTGGCGCTCACAAGCTGCTCTGGGCAAGTCTGGACTCTTCTGTGAGCTTCTGACTCTTCCGAGCGCAGCCCGTGCGAGGCTCGGCGTCCCTCGGGAGGGGCGGCACGTGAATTAAAAATTAAACGAATACAATCTGACCGGGACTGTTTGCCCAAGACTTAGTCCAAGCGCACGTAAAGCCACTCCCACGTTTAAAGACTGTTTCGATGTCATCTAACAAACATGGCTGGCCGGCCACCAGACACCTCCTGGGGACCGGATATCGGTAAGAAAGCGCCCTGCAGGCACTGCCAGAAGGAAAGGCCAACAAGGGCTGTGGGCTGAGAAAGGGAGGGATTTCTGGTGTCACAGGGAGACTGAACCGACCGGTCCAAACTCAGATGTGGTCTCTGCGTATGTGTTTGTCCAGATTCTGGAATGTTCTGGAACTCCCAGGAAGATTCCTGAAGTGGCAGGGGCAGGCCTCGGGGCATTGAAAAGTATTCTTCAGAGTCCGTTAGGAATAATGCTCCATGCTGCCCCTTCCCCGCAGCCGACCCCATCGCCTGGTGCAGCTGCTGGGTCAAGGCTCACCGGGGCCTCCCTCCGCCCACTCGGCTCCCGGTGACTTCCCCTCGTCCGCCATCGGCCCGCCCAGGACGCTGCTCTCTTTATATGAGGACATCGGGCCGGTCAGCTGTGTGAACCATCGGGCTGAGCCGGGTGCCACAACGGCCCAGGAACCAGCGACTCTGCCTCACGGAGGCCACGGTCCCGGGAGGAGAGATGGGTGAGCGGCGTGTGCGTTACACACACATGATCTGGGGTTCCAGGAGGAGGCAGCACAGGGCGGGCACGGCAGCTCCCACAAGGCCGCGGTGAGCAGGGGTCTCATGGCGCTTCCCAGTGGGTAGTGGGGCAACACCGCTCCCTGCAGGAAATGTGAGTTTGGGGGGGCAGGGGAGAGGGGCTGGCAGGCACTGGGGCGGGTCAGAGGATGGGCAAGCAGAACGTCGGAGTCTCACAATGGTGACGCGTGACAGGCGGTACCCTCAGGGGACCGAGCGGACAGGGGCCGCCGGGCTGGTGGCGGGAGGGTGGGCTTGGCAGAGCGCCAGGGGGAACCGTTCTTGCTTCAAGGACCTTCGCTCGACTTCACGGCCGGGTCCCTGGTGCTTCGGTCAGGTCCGCCGCCTCCAAGGCCTGCTCCCGGAGACTTCCTACGGCAGTGTCCCCGACTGCTGGAGACCTGCCACCTGCGGAGAAGGTGCTCAGGGCATGTGAAGCCAAAAACACAGCCCCTCCTCAGAATCCGGCAGTCTGCACCCGCTTGCAGGCCTCCCGGCCGTTTTCACGAGGCCAACCCTATTCTTGATGGTCCAAGTAGTCACTGAAAAGAATTAAATAGATAGTTGAAACTTCCCAAATCCACTTTTTAAAGGTGAACTCCAATTCCCCTTCCTCCACAAATTCCTTATTACCCCACGCTTTAAAAACACGTCGACGCACACCTCTGTGACATCCGAAATGTGCCACCCGGATGTGCCGTGCTCGTCCCCGCCCGCCCTCCGTCTCAGGAACCACGTTGTCCTCAAAACACACGCCCGGGCGCCTGCCGTGACATGTATCCAGGCGAGTCACCATGAGGATCAGGTGATGCCTTCATTACTCATTACCGTAAACAAGCAAACAAACAAACAAACAAACAAACAAACAAATACAACCTATAATATGTTTATGTTGTCAGGGGAGTTGTGTTTTTTTTTTTGGAGAAAAGCTAGCACTCAGCAGATACATACAATGAAAACGATCTCAAGATCTGAACAATCAGTCAGATAGAGTTGAAAGCCACGTGACAGCTCTTCCTACGATGAATATAGAACTGAGAGCAACAAACACACACAGTCACGCTTTTGAACACTCTTTCCCCAGCGCTGTGCTAGCTGCCTTGGAAGCAAATGACAATAAGTCCCCGTTGCTGTCATTACGAACTCGCAGTGTTTTCTGTTGGGGAGTCAGACCGATACGGGAATTTTTATATACTATAGTCATGAGCAAAGGAGAGATACGGGGAGGGTGCGTTCGGGGTTCGAAGGAGCATCCCTCAGCCCGACCTGGAGCTTCTGGGGAGGCTTCAAGATGCAATAGAGACCAAGAAGCGTGTAGCCAGGTGAGCATGGGGCGCCCATGTTAAAAAAAAATAGTGAAACAGAAACTTTGGGCGGAGGAAGGAGCACGGGCGACCCAGACAGGAGGAGCACGGGGACTCGACACCGCGGCGTGCGTGTTCAAAGTGACGGGGGCTTTAGAACAGTTATAGTCTGAAACGTGAGACCGGGAGGGGCCGGAGAGGACCTGGGAAGGGCAGAGGCCGGTTCACACAGGCCCCGGCTGGCCGAGGAGAGGGCTCAACCGTATCCCGGCACGTCGGGGAGCCACAGTGTGGTTTTACGTCGAGAGAGACAAGCTGAGACGCGGACTGTGGAGTAGATGGTGGATTTGGTGGGGGGTGGCGGGGAGGTGTGATGACCAGAGGTGGGGGTCAGTCGGGGGTCCTGTGCGACAGTCCCGGTAAGAAATGCTTGAGATCTGGAGCTAGGGGAGGAGCGATGGTGTGGGGTGGGGCGGAGGAGATGTGTTTGGGGACCATTTAGGAAACAAAGGAGGAATTGGATGTAGTGATAATTTGCTCAAGGAGAGAGGGTCCAGGAGAAGGCAGGGTGGCGTAGGCGGGGGCTTGGCTCGGTGGGCGCTCACGTGTGGAGGTCTGATGAGCTGAGACTGGGAATACGGGACGGGGAGCAGAGCTCTGCAGACGTGGGGTGAAGGCCACGAGTTCCGTCTCAGTGGCTCGCTTTGGACGTGCCCGGAAAGGGTTTGCTCTCCAGGAAATTGGGCGTCTAACCCGCAACGCCCCAGAGAGCAGGAGTGACAGGTGAGCATCACCAGCGTGAGGGTGGGAAATGCAACTGTGACCGTGGCTGGAATGGCCCGTGAAGAGAACAGCGGGAGCTAGAGAGAGGAATAAATCACACATTGTCCCCGCACTTGGGGCGATACACAGTGTGCAGGGGGAGAGAGGCTCGTACACAAACAGCTGTAATACGAGGGACCATGCGGTCACCTCTGCAATGACAGCAGCTGCATTACCCAGGTCCCGTACTGGATCACGCGGTCTCACCGAGCTCCCACCGCGGACGTGATTTTCGGAGGCAAGTTCTGTCCGGAATCCAGGAGCCTCGGTTGTCACAGAGGTACGCATAGGACTGTTTTTAGAGCATGGAGTAATAAGGGATTTTTGGAGGAAGGGGAATTGGAGTTCATCCTCAAAAAAGTGGATTTGGGAAGTTTCGACTATCTATTTAATTTTTTTCAGGGACTATTGTGTGATCTTGGACCATCAAGAATAGGGTTGGCCTCGTGGAAATGGCCAGGAGGCCTGCAAGCTGGTGTAGACTGCTGGATTCTGAGAAGGGGCTGTGTTTTCGGCTTCAGAGTCCCTTTCCAACTCTGGGTCCCAGTCATTCGTACTGATGTCATCATTCCCCCACCTCGCGTCCACCCGTGGAACATCGAAGTGGATACGATTGACAGGTTGCATTATTCATAAAGGCACCGGGGTCTCAGCTCTGTTCAGACTGGAATTCAGAGTGGGCTCATCGGCAGGACATTGAGCTGTCGACCAGCCAGCGTCGGGGAGAGAGACGAGAGAGATACGCATGGCAGAGAATGACCACAAGGTCTGTTTTCTCTGCGTGGTGTTGCGAACCTTTTATGTTGAAATAGATGCACCAGTATTAACACGTTGCAACTGTGCTTTCCTTCTCTGTATATTTGCAAACACGTGTGTGTAGCTGACACGTGTTTTGTTTTTATTGAGCGTTAGTTGTAGGCATCGTGAGCTTTTATCCCCAGATATGGTTTATCATTTATATCCTAGGAAAAGGGGCATTCTTCTATATGGCTACAAGACAAGTCTCACTACAGGACTGAGAAGTTTAACATTTAGACAATAACGTTATCTAATATGCAAATTCCCTCGAAGGTCCCACTGAGGTTATGGACAGCCTCCTCCCCCTTTGTCTAAGATTCCAGGATCCAACACGGAACCATTCCCGTCTTCACAGTCGTCACGTCTGCCTCGTCCCCTCTGTCTGGAGAGCAGTCACATGATCTCCTGTGGTTTCCCCCGACACGGAGATGTTGGAAGGCCCCAGGCGATCCTCAGTTTGGATTTTTCTAATTGTTTCCTCATGTCCAGATTGAGGCTAAACGTTTGGGTTAGTCCGGTTTGGGGGGGTCCTGAGTGAGGGTTAGGGGCAGAACCGGGAGAGCTGTGTGGTTGGCACCGTGGCCTGGGCAGGGAGACCACCACACCACACCCAGGATGAGCAGGGTCGCCGGGTGCGGTGGCCGGCTCCAGAGCTGTGCGGCTCACATGTGACTGGGGGTCAGCGGCACAGAGCCATCCCGAGGACAGTGGCCTGGGACGGCTGTCGGGGACATACCAGGGCCCGGCGAGAGGCCGAGGAAGGCAGCGACACCCAGAAGCGGGGACATCCATGAACCGTGGAAGCCCCCCCACCCCGGGCCCTGGAAACGCCTGGGACAGCTGTCCTTCAGGGGGTGGCGTCCGCGGGGTCGG
>PVKZ01005263.1:0-57325 GCA_004027375.1 Macroglossus sobrinus
AGCACAAAAACACTCTGGAACGCTACACACACGTCACTAACGGGACACGTCCTGTTTTAGGGGAAGGCTGGCTATCGCAGCCACCTTTCCCAGGAAGCCCGAATGTGTGGAAAGCACGGAGGGCTTCGGATATAATTAGGAAGCACAAACTCTATAATTGAAGTTACTTCAACCAACATCTGAGCGCTTACTCAGCAGGCACGGTCATAGGCTCAACACTGTACCAGACACTGTGGGAGACAGAAAGAAAAACAGGATTTGGTCCTTTTGCTTACGAAATAAAGTCTTCAATAAAGCAACAAAAGCAGTACCCATGAAACAGCCCCAGCGCATGGAGGCCAGCACGTGACTGAGGGGCTACACTTGCAGGTGGGACTTGCTTCAACGTCTGAAAGGAAGGGAAGTGTTTTTCATTTTAATGGACAAAAAGTTAACGGAAGGCATTCCAGCAGGGAGACAGAGCTGAACACGGGCATGAAGGTAGGAATGCACCTGAGGGCCTGACTGGGGATTGTCTTAAATAATACGTGGCAAAAGAGCAGAAATTCTTCAGACTGGGGTGGGGGGACCCAAATACCAAAAAAAATATTTTAAACTTATTCCAACAGGCCTAGAATGAAGACTACACAGATTCGAAGGTCACATAAAAACACCGCCATGGAAACTTTTGCCAACGGTGAGAGTGTCCCAAACTGACTGGGAAAAGTTTAATGAGATGCAAAACCTCAGTCAGCAGCAGGCTCATTTTCAAGTCTTAATTCCTAGTCGCCCTTTTTTAATGCAAGCCCAAAAACGCATGAGTCAGAAGAAACAGATGTAATCTCTGCTAACCCTCGGTGTGAGGTATGAATGTCACCGCCATGGCCATGTCGCTGTGTACCGGGCTGGAGGTGGCACGCATTTAAAGGAAAGAAGCATCTGGTGATGAAACAGAGGCGGTTTCTAATCCTGTGTGAATCTGAAAAAGTTGCTGAATCGCTGTTCCTCAGTTTCCTCCTCTATAGAGCAAAACAATGCATCTCTCTGGGGTTCTTTGGAGGTTTAGGTTAGAAATAAAAAGTTCCGGAAACTTTCCGAAGTATATAAATGTTAATCAAATGAGAATTAAATTTAACACATTCTGTTAGCTAGTGGACATCATAAGGACAAGTGTTTTGTTCTCCAGGGCAAACCCGGAGCCTAGCTCAGCCCCTGATATCTGTAGGAATGCAATATGTCTTCGATTACTGAATGCCAAATTCAATGCCATGCATTTGTGGCAAGCACCCATCATGTTCTGTGCACGTCCTGTACACTCATGGAGCTTGCGGTCCACCGGAGAAGGCAGGTACTACACAAGTAATTACAACTGTAGGGAGAACCCCAAAACAGGGAGCACAGGGCCATGGAAGTCTGGAGCAACGGGGGGAACATCTGACCTAGACTACAAGGTCAGAGAAGTCGTTCAGAAGTGAGCAAGTAACAGTCATCAGTTACCTCCATAATTTCCCAAAGTAACAAAAGCTATTAAGACTTCACCACCTATTGATTTAAACAGAGCTAATTTTTTCAAATATTGATTCAGACATCACATTAAAGGGAGGGGGAAGAAACTGTACACACAAAAAAAAAGTAAGGTAGAAGAAAAAGGCTTTCGTGTAAGCTTAAGTGACATCAAAGGTGTCCTCCCTACCACAAGTAGCAGTAATAAAAGCATAGTGTTCACCCACAATAAGCTTTTTACTAGAAAAGCCTCGATGAGTATAAGCAATCTGCTTGTGTACTTACAGATCTTTCTTTAAAAGCAACATGGACCTAAAGCATAAAGATGTATAAATCCTATTTCAAATCCATTCCAAGTAAGAGTTTTGATTTTGAAGTTATCATTTTAAAACTCAAGGCATGAACATGACCTTCCAAAATTAACCTGTATTTGAGTTCCTCCTCTTTGTAAAACATCAGATAAGACATCAAAGAAAAATATTAAAGCCTTTAAAATCATATCAAACTATCAAGAAATTTATAATCCATATAGAAAAAAGTAGTACAGGAGTTCGATAAATAAATGCAAACGACACAGCAATGTCAGAAGACGTGATTTCCTGTCAACTCTAATACAATCTTAAGTTCCAGGGAGGCTGAGGTCCTTGTCTTGTTTGTCCACTGGTGTATCCAAGTGTCCACAGCAGTGTCTGTCTCAGCAGGCAGTGAGTGAAGGAGAATTACAGATTAGGCAGGGATGTTACAGGCAGGGGTTCAGGAAAACTTCACAGAGAACAAGAATAAGGGACCGTAAATGATGCCGAGGGAAAAAAAAATGGACCAAAAGAAAAGGGGAGAGAAGAGAGTCAGGCCCTAAGCAGCAGGAAATTCACACAGAAGAGTCCAAAATAAGACTGAAGACATTAGTGAAGATCAGCTCGTCCAAAAAGTTAACATCTCACTAAAGCGTACAACAGGCCTGATGGCATTAGCCACAGAAAGTCATCAGTTTGAGAGGAGGACAACGAGATCAAAATCCGCCTCCTTGTGGAGACCCTCATGGGCTGGAGTAGAAGCCGCTGCTGCGTTATCCACACGAAAGACGGGGGCCTGCAGCGGCAGGAGCAGCCTGACCAGAAGCGGGGTGACCCACCGCTCAGAAGCACCTACGGGAAGCTCTCGCGACTCACTGGAAATCACCAGCGTAAGCAGACAATGTTTTCAGCATTCACCATGTACACTTACCATACTACTCACTTCCATGCTTATTTTGACAAAATCCTCGTAACGATTCCAAGGTGATAGAAATGTTACGATAAGGAAACTAGGATTCAAGAAAATTAAGTAACTGCCAGGAGTCTAGCTGTGGTCTTGCTGATCTGAACCAGTCAGCCCTAAGCTGTGACTTGCAGAAAGATGATTCCATCAATAAGAATAGTTAATGCAAGAAAGACATTGAAATTCAAACATGATATGTTTGGGGTTACCAAGGAGAACTGCCCAGTGGGCAGCTGGGAATGAAGGAAGTCCAAGATCAAAGGTGGAATAATAGTATTAGCGTTGGGATGTACAGGTCCAGGAACCGACTTTAAAAAGGTACTAAGGAAATAACATTCAATGAATTAAATCAACAAATATTTGGGGAGCACCTTTCCTATGCCAAGCACAAGGCCAGTAAATAAAATTCCAGGTAAATAAAACTGGATGTTTCTGCTCTCACGGAGCTTACACACTGGCTAAAAGGGAGTTAAAGATACCTGAACGTACAGAGTGTGAATCTCCTTTGGGGAACATCTACATGCAGGGATGGGAAACACGGCACAGAAGATGAGGACACAAGGCTGAAAACTAAGAGAGTACAGAGTGAGATAAAAACCCAAATACCATGATGGAACAAAGCGGTAGAAACAGAAGTCATAGTGTCTATGGCAATGATTTTAATAACAGCAAACCCGGTAAACGGGACTATGGAACTCAGAAGGTCTCTTATAAATCTGAGTGGACACAGGCAAATCTTCAGTCCTCTGGGAGCACTTGTAATGTTTCAAAAATTCTTGTTTAGCTCGTTACAAACCAAACCACAATAAACGGGAAGAAAAAAGCTAAGGATAAAAGATAGATACAAGATGCAGAAGAAACAAAGTGTATTTTGGAACATCCCATCTCAGAAGTATTTTCTCAGTGTATCTAAATTAAATCGGATATTTCAATGGAAAAAAGGAACTACTCCATGCAAACCATAAAGTCAAAGTATTTAAGGCATATTTTTAAATGTATTTCTAGCTACGTGTGTCATATAAAGAAATTCATCAATATATACCCCAAATTATCCATATCTACTAACAAACTGAATATAGTTTATCACTCAAATTATTCTCCAGTTTATGCTAAAGTTATAATTCATAAAAAATAAGCCATTAGTCATTGGCTAAAATGTATATTTAAGTAAAAACAAATCACCAAATTGAAATATACTGGTGTTTGACCTAAAAAATGAAACTTACATCTATCTATACATGACAATATGTTAAATTTTTTGAACAGTAATGTATTTTGTAGAGAAAATTTAATAACTATTGCTTAAATAGTTATTTTAATTCACTTTAATTCACTATAGAATTATAGTTCTCCTTAACTTAAATGTGCAATTTCATTCCTAGCAGAAAAAAATATGACATATCAAATCTAGATATTTTCTATCATATGGCTCCAATGAACCTATTTCAATGAAATTTCCATGTCACAGATCAGTTCTGAGCATTATCTTTTAGCCTCCTCTTAGTATAAATCAGGAAGTTGTCTATAATCCTGCGTAAATCAAACATCTTGAAGCACAAAAAGCTTTAAAAACATTTTTTTAATTATTTTCTAATAGTGTTAAATATGAGAAACCAAGACAAGAGGAGGTTAAATGGCTTTCCCAAACTGACAGACCTGATTTTGGATGGATGGATGGATGGATGGATGGGTGGGTGGGTGGGTAGATCAAGAGGGGGATATATATGCAGTATATATTTCCTCTAAATAAACTGTGTACAACAGTTTATTAACATTTAAACCTTCTTATAAAACCACAATAAACCATGTGGTACCTGAACAAGAACTGACAGAAAATTAAGAAAAACAGAATCAATGTCCCAGAAGCAGAGCCCAGAAAACATAAATATTTAATATATAATAAGGATAACCTAAAAAAATCAGTGAGGGAAGAAATTGACACTAATTTTCATCAGTTAAGATGACTTGCTCATAAAATAATTCCTTGAAATCACTTGAACGAAATGGGGGGGAAATCAGTGGTAATCATTTCTTCAATAATGTATGGTCTTATCTCCATTTTACAGACGCAGCTGCAATGTCTTTAGTTCGCATTTAAATCAGACAGGAAACAGCCATGCCTTCCTTTCAGAACACTTTGTGAAAACTTCAAGATCTATAACTCTGGGAGAGGGGATGAAGCAAGACAGACACTGTGCTGAACTGGGCTTGGTGCATGCACTTAGTAAGATGGAGAATACTGGGGCGATGCTAGCATTTAAGAGATTTATTCAACTAAGACTTCTTTCACAGTTGGAAAGCTAGATAAAACGCATAAGAAGAGTTCATTGTTGCCACCAATGACAAGAGTGTAAACATAGCCATACACTACCAAAACTGTGGGACACAGAATAGGCACTAAATGATCAGATCTATTAAAAAATGAAAACAAACACAAACCCTGGGAGAACTGCCAGCTATTAATGAACATTTCCTTGATACCATTTCGGGGTAGTAGGTATGTCCACCAGCTACTGCGTTGGAGGGAGAGAGACTGCATTTTGCTCATTTAAAAGCTGTGAAATAATCTTTAAAAATGTATGTATCTATGGATAATCTACTTTTAAATCAGAAAAATTCGACCCAACTAGTTTGAACTCTGCAGATTATTTCTCTTGAAGAAGTTCCCCTCCTGCCCCTTACGTTTTACTGTAAAATTATTTTATGTAATTTTTTAAAGAAATTATTTCATAAAACTTTAAAGTAAAGATAAAGTGCAAACATTTCCCTCTCCTCTATTCAGAAGGAATCCTCTTTTTACTGAATTTTCCAGCAAGTTGTACCTCTTAAAATGATCATATGTCCCTTATGATTACATGTGCAGTGGTGTGTGTGTGTGTGTGTGTGTGTGTGTGTGTGTATGCACGCACTTCATCTCTCTTCCAGCTTTAAATTAGCTGAGAACACACAAGAGCCTTTTTTACATTTTCTTCTCCACACACTATCTTACATTGTATCATATACACAAAATAAGATAAAATGTTTATGTCTTTTATTTAATATTGTACCTTGTACACAAACCTTTTTAAAAGGCTTCCCTTTCTACTATAATTCACTTTTGCACTGTTCCTTGAAGGATTATTCTAAAATAAAAGTCCAGTTAGTCCCGTACTTAAAATCTTTGCATGGCATCCTACTTCCAAAGATCAAGTTCATACAGATGTCACGTGTGTCTACCACAATCCCATCTCCCTCTTGTCACCCGCTGAAGATGCCCCACACCCTGTCTTCGGTGAACCACACGTCACTGCTCCATACCTTTGCTCTCCTGCCCTGGTCCGCCAGGCAAATTCCCACATGTCAACACTCAGCTCTGATCTTCAAACTGCACGTTGCACGCTCCTCAGCCACACTCCACGACGCCTGGCTGGGCAGGCCCCACAGCACTCCTCTTACTGCAGAGGGCAGGGGGCTGGGAAGGGATCGTATAGCTCCCCCTCCACCCCCAAAGTTGTGGGAAGCCATAAGTGATAAAAAGCTAAAAATTATGTGCAAGAATGTTTGCCTAAAAAGCTATACCCCAGAACTGTAGGATGCCATGCAAGGATTGTAAGACCTGGCGCAAAGTTCTAGAAGGCGGCGGGAACGTTTATTCTGCTCAAACACAGGACCTGCCTGGCACCAGAGCCACCACACTATAACCAGCCACCCCGCTGGGAAAGCACTTCCTAGTTTCAGCAAAGCACCCAGGGGGGAAAAATCTTAAATGGAAATTATGTTGGTAAGTGTTAACACATCAAATGATTTTTTTAAGTCATCCAAATAGTTATTTTCTAAAGTGAAATTATCTATTCTGAAAGAATCTGCCAAGAGGAAGGCATTGTATAGATAATTCTGATTTTTTTTTTTTAATCTGCAGAAATCAGTAAGAGGGTGTAAAGGTATAAAAAAGTTAGAAACATTGGCACTGTTCCTTGCTATGACTCTAGTTAACAGAGGAAAACCATAACCTAGTTATTTCATGTCTCCTCAGCTTTGTTTTGTGTGTAAACCAGCCTTCCACCGGCCTCACAAACATGACCCACAGGGCAAACCCTAAGTTCTTGGCTAGAGGGGGGTGTCCACTGCTTATGAAACACACGGATTAAATTATCCACCTACTCGATCTATCAGAACTGTATTTGGGGAAAGAATCATGTGAGCATACATCACATCGCCCCCCTCCTGGCCACGACTCCACCTCGCACACACCTCAAGAGCTGCCTGTGTCGAGTGGGACACATCAAGTCAGATGTATATCTTCATCCATCTAACGCCAAGATACGTATCCCTGGGGGTGGAAGTTAACGTCTTCTTTTCTTAATGTCTTCTTATCTCAGGATCCAGGGGAAAAAATAGCCCAGTTTATCCAGGCAGTAGGACATTAAAGGATATTTTGAGGCAAATTTTACCAAAAACTGAAAACATGCTATGTAATAGAGATCATCAGATGATGAGCGCTCTGAGATTTATGTTGTCTCTCAGTGTTTAAAGATTCATGTGGATAGATATCTACACGAGTTATATGGTACATGTAACTAAATATGTCAGCCTAATTTTTTTTTCCTGCAACATGGCCTAGAAGACAGTGATTTCCTAAGCATCGCTATCAACTTAACTTCTAAGAATATTAAGAAAAAATTTTAAATCATTCCCATTTTAAGACTCATCTGCATACCTAAATAACAAATGACCCGTTAAAAATTCTGATAACATAAAGAATTTTGACTTTCTAAATGATGAATGTCAGCCTGATAACCAATCTTACCTTCCAGTTGATATTATGACAAAAAAATATTAACCTACAAAACTTTTTAAGAAATGCTTTCTGATTCCTCTGGATGGCTAGCAGGCATCTCCTGACATAAATGATGCTATGTCAGCAAAAAAGCATTACTGTCTCCTGGCTATCTCAGCTTTTGCTAACTTCTCAGCATATCATCACCAAAAAGGTCTACAGCATTTGAATGTCTGATCATACAAGGACAATATACACTAAGAAAATGTAAGAAGCTATAAAAAGTTACACGTGGGACTGCTTTCATTTTATCGACAATAGCTATAAATAGTGTCTACATACCTATTTGAAAAGTTGAGGCTATGGTAAAATTGTTTATCCTGTTTCTTTATAGGCTCTATTCAGGAGGGGAGGGAAATGGGACCGCATGTTCCTTGAGAATACTCATCTTATTAAATGTTAAATAGTATTGAAGAATGCAAGGAAATTGAGAAGAATAATTGGAGAAACTCTGGCAAATGTTGTATAGGAGAGTAATCCATCTGGAATTACAGGGCAAAGCTGCTCCTAAATCTGTACTCAACAGAAACGTGTACATATGTGTACAGGATGTTCAAAGCAGCGTTATTTGTAACACCAAAATTTGGGAACAGTAAATTGCAGTATATTCATAAGAAAAAAATAGTGCTACGAGAAACCATGTGTACAAATTCCAAAACATAATACTGAGTGAAAGATGCCACAAACAAGAGTGTATTATGTGTGATTCTACTTATATCGAGATTAAAATAACAAAAATTAATCTTAGAGTGTTGAAGGTCAAGATGGGAGTGACTGAAGACTGAAAGGTGGACAATGTGGGATTTTGGGGTGCTATGTCCTATGCTCATTATATAGGTTGAGTCAGTTCATGAGAATTCAGTGAGCTATATACTTACATACATAAAAGTACATGACTCAAAAATTATACTTTAATAAAAAATTGAATTTGTACACCCATGTTCATAGCCGCATTATTCACAATGGCCAGAAGGGACAGGCAACCCAAGCGTCCATAGACAGATAGAGGGAAAAACAAAACGTAGCAGGATTTGGTTAGTTGTGTGGCAGCCATGGAGGTGCCGTCAAAATCCTCTGCTCGGGGGAAAGGGGGACAGCAGTTTGCTCGGCCAGAACCTGGAAAAGCCCGCGCAGGGACAAATGAGTTGGTTCGGCGAGAACAAAAGAGCAACAGTGAAGCACAACTGAGGGGACTGTGCTGTGAAGTCCTTGTAGAGTTCTCCGTGGTGGCACCGAATCGTGGTCCCCGAGATGCCTGCGTCCTAACCTCTGAAGCCTGCTTTGTTTGTCTGTCATACTCACATTTTAGAACCTTTTAGAGGTTTCATTTTGTTGATGGTGTGGTGATGGTTTTTCACTAAAAAAAAACAATCTTTGTCCAGAAACTATTTGGGAATCCCTCTACCTTCACTGACAAAGGATATCTTGAACCTACTGCTCCTTAAAATCTGATCATTTCAATTCTGGATTGAAATGTCCTTAGAATTGATTCATATTAATTAGCTCACTTCCAAGAGATTAGTAAATGGGGGGCGGGGGGGGCGGGAATTCAGGCTCATCTACTCGTTTCCTGCAACTGTATTTGCAAATGCTTTGAATTTTCATTGAAACACAAAATGTGACACTAGTACTTGAAAAATGTGGAAGAACAAAGCACACTGTCTGTCGATGAAGCGATGTGGCTGCAGTCACAGGCAGGAGTCCATGTATTCCGTTCTTCTTTGGCCCTTAGCAGGAGCCTGGCTCAAACAGGGATTAGGTTAGAAGGCGGGACCACGGGTCTCAGGGCTGCCTGGATTGAACAGCAAGAGTACAAAATCGTTTTTGACATTACCCCGATGACCACATTCAGAAGGCTCTATTTCTCCATTCCAAGAACAACTTGGACTTACTCAAAAAAAACTTTCAAAGGGCCCTATATGTTTGTCTTGGGACTGTAAAAACTCTACGGTTTATTTCATTTTTAAATTCCATTAATATCCTTTAACACTAGTAAGAATAAACTCTCTAAAGTTATCCTATGAAATGGTTTGATATAAATATCACAGAACTCCAGACTTTCCTAGTTGTCATCTCTAGGACAAGAAACAGATATACCTCTACTTAGCTTAGAATCATAAATTTTTTAGCTGCTAAGAAATAATCATGAAAAATGAGGCTCTGGATCAAAACCCTCAGAACAGAGCAGAATATTTTGCCATTCTTTTTCCCCATAAAAAAAAAAAAAACAAATAGAACTAAACAAAGTCTGTGTGTATCTTTCATATGTGGAATTATTTTTTTGAGCCATTACTACTGAATCATAGTAACAGCTACTTAGGAATTTCTAACAATTTCAGGCAAACTCGTGTCCCCAGGAGGAAAGACTCCTAAGAAAACCACAGTTCTAACCCAAAAGTTAAAAACAGATATTTGTTAAACCGTACCCATCTTACACAGCAAAAGGAAAATCCCTCTGGAAAATCTGTGTTGCAAAAAAACCAGTTGTGTTGAAAACCACTTAAATTTTAATTACATGCTGTATTTAGCATTTCCAAATATCACATGTAAAAAATTTCAGACTGATATATATTCTTTGGATAATTTTGTAAATCACTTGGTTGTTACTGAGAAAAACACGTGCTAAATAAAATGAAGCCGTGTACCATTGTGTACGAAGGCAGATGAGAGAAATACTATAAGAAAGAAACTAAGAAAACTAACTACAATGACTTACATAGCTTTGAATAGAACACAGAAGGGCAAAACCTCCCCAGGGCACTTAGTTTTCCTAAGAACCCAACACACTGGCATTAATAGCCTCTCAATTTCCTCTATCACTTTTCCCCACATAATATTTTCACCTCTCACAGATGAAGCTAATTGATGAAACTAATTGACATCTGTATGAGCCAGTTCATCAGTGAGAACAATGGTGGGATTCTACTTTCAAGATAAATCCCTAAGGCTTCTCTTTGGGCAATAACAGCTGCACGATTCCAGTTTCTTACTGTTCTTCAAAGCAAAGCAGTTGCTTCCAATTCATTCATGCATTTTAATGCAATTAAGGCAAAACTGATTTGATTTGACTCCATTCAAGTCAATAAACACTGAGCTCTTCCTAAGATAAAAACCCTAGAAAAACAAAGTTTCCACTTCAAGCCAGCAACTAAAATGCAACATGATAAGGTTTATAGAAGATGTAAACATATAATTCTACGGGATTAAAGAGGAGCAGCAGAGACCACTGTCTACTCCATCCTACAATGTTAGGGGCAGTGAAATATTCCATGGGTACAGAAAAAGGAAAAGCAAAGGTGTGACAAATATACAAAGTTGGTCCTTGGTCACCAAAAATAGGAATGAGCATCCTCAGAATAACGAGGACAAACACTGCATCTGTTCGCTCACTCTCACACAGTTACAGAAATAAGAAATTGTCTGTGCCCCAAAGAAGTTCACAGCCCAGCCATGGAGAGACAGGGGACAGTCAGGTACGGTAAGTGTTAAGACAAAGAAGGAATGCAAGGGGAGCATGCAGCAGAGGCATCCGAAAGAGCGTGGCCATCAGCCACGGCCATCGCCTGCTCTGAATTCTGAAGACATCTGGGAGTTCACCAACAAATCCAAAGGCAAAGGTGTTCTTGTTAGAAGCAGCAGCATCTACCATGACAAGGAGAAGAAAGAAAACGTGGCCTGTTCAGGCCACAGTCTAACAGAAGGGACAGAAGGCAGAGAGGCAAGTGACAAAGCCAATAATGCGTGTGCAGGAAATTCTTGACTTAAAATAGTCTGGATTTAATCCTGAGGACACGGACATGTTTCGCTCAAGAAATATCACAAATCAAACGTTTTCAGAAAAATCAAAAAAATCATTCTACCCAGAGCACAGAGAATGAAGAAGCAGGAAGACCACGGTTAGAAAGGAAACGAGGCTCTGAACTGCAGCAAGAGCAGAGAAGCAGAGACATCAAAAAGGTGAAAAGATCTGGACTCTGCGTGTTGCTAAATTTGAAGGAGGTTGGCAGATGGAGAGTTTTATTTTTTAAATGTGTGAGAAATGAGGTCACATTTATACCCCTTTTGGAAACTTTACCATAATTCTAGGATTTGCAGTGTGTGGGGGGAATGAAGGACATGATTAAAGTTCCTAGATCTGAAGAATAATTTTAAGATGTGAATTGCTTGATTAAATATCCTGAAAGAATACCCATAAAAAAAAAAAGGCTTGGAAAAGAAATCTGAAAATAATGTGAATAATCAGTGAATGCCTTCGTGCAATTTACAACGCTTTGAACAGTACTGGGAAACCTCTGACTTAAATTTGAGAAAAAAAACTGCATTTGGCCAACGAAAATTCTGTATTCAATGTATGAGTTTATTGTGCATAGGCTTAGATTTAAAATAGGATTAGATTAGAGCCAACTAGGTAAATCAGATCCCAGGTCTGATTTTCAGATTATGAACAAGAAATCTAAAATCGAACACTAACAAACTTTTCTCCAGAATTTTAAAAAATAGTACCATCTAGAGAAACGGTAGTGACACTACACACAAATCACTCCCCTCTTTTCATCAGCTTTACTCTGCAGCTTGTGCTTTTGATTGTTTCATTCATTTGCTTAATTGGCTGTAAGGAAACCAAAGCTGGCCAAGTGAGTCATGTATGAGTCACGGCTCACCTCCTGGAGTAGCCACAAGCCTGACTGTGGCTTACTGCACTGAGCCTGAATTTCTAGCTGAAGAAGAATACCGGGTGACAGAAAGCCAAGGGCTGCTGAAGCTGCTGAAGAGACTGCTGGGAGAATAAGGACCTCCTGAGAGCAGGCTCCCCTGCACTTCCTTTCCAGGATGGTATTTATGGGCTTCTGTCTCATCCCTCACCACAAAAGAGATACACCCGCATCACAGTCCACTCTCTTCCCAACCGACCTTGTGACTTCACACAGTCACTCACTAAAAACGGGAACTGAGAGTACAATCCTTTTGCTACACCCTTAAGGCTGCCAATCAGATTTCCAAAGACGGTGTGCAATGGCAGGACCACAGGGACGGCTCTGATTGCCACACCTTACAAACAAGCGGGTAAAGAGCGCCAAGCAAGGGTGACACAGAATCTATACACAGCCCCTGCCCCTCCCTGAAGATGCTCCATCATTCACACTATAATTCTGCTTTAACAAATAATGCACATGTAACCCACAAAAACACTGTATTTGGAGATCTGAAAATGAGTATCACAAAATATAGGGGATTATTTATAATAATAAAAACCACCACCATTGAGGTGTTACTTCTAATCAGGCAGGGATGAACCCCATGCGTGACTCATGGCTTCCTTCCACGCTGACTAGGGAGAGCTCCAGCCTTTGCACAATGTGTATGGCAAGTGACCACAGCAGCTCTACACCTCGGCACAGAAGTTCTTCAAAGCAAACTTCCATCTTTGCCTGCGAATTATCAATGTCATTGCCTTCCTGCTAGACTCTATGGTTTCTCGAGGACAAAGACCATGTCACTCCTAAGCTTAACACTGATGGTACCCTCTAGAAAGCATCAACAAATGTATGTTGAATGCAAAGTGAGTAGGAAATACCTACGACTATTTCTTGGCTGTTCGCCTCTCAAACACCATAATGCTAAATATATAATTACCCTACTCACAAGCATTATGGCCAAAAAGCTCTTGAAGTCCATCATAAAGTTTTCAGAGGCAGCTCCAACAACTCCATAAAACGCTAAAAGACTCAGGACAGGGTTTACAACAAAACCATTCATCCTATATGGGTATTATAGTGACACCTATATGGGTATAGGAAATTCTCAATTTAACAAAATTTTTCAAATGTAGCCTTATTAAGATTCCTAGTCTTTAAAATTTGGACTATATTTTCCCAAATAAATAAGGCTCAGGTGGTCAAGCTCTTAGGCCAGCAGCCAACAGCCCTCACTTCAAATAAATAAATGAATGAATGAATGAATGAATAAATAAATAAATAAATAAATAAATAAATAAATAAATAAATAAATAAAGCTGGAAAGCGTAACTATTCTGGCTTCACCTCCATGCTTTCGACATCATGAAACGCACTCTATGACTCCAGAGCATGGCTGCAGTCTCCTTGGCATGTCTGGGGTGGATGGAAGCCCTAACCCTCATAGAAAGCCACGGAGCTGGAACCTTAGAGCTATTATCATTCTGGACTCCTCACATATAAACAGGTCCGTGGAGGGCGTGAGAATGAAAATGGGGAACCAGTGAAAATGGAGGTCCTTGAACCAGAAGAGCAGCTCACCAGCTTGAAGAGAAGCCCCTCCCCTCTATCCTTCAGGCACAGAGCCAAGGGAGCCCCTGCTCAAGGATAACCGAGGTGGGTAAGAGCCACCAGGTGGAACCTTAAAGGCCAGGAGCAAGAGGCCCTCAGGGATCTAGACCCTCTGACAGGGGACCCTAGCAGGCCACTGGGGATGACTGGGGCATACGGGAGAGGAATACCCAGAAGACTGAAGTATCTGCTCCCTGCAGATGCGGGCTGTTGGGTATTGAGGGGAAAGGGGAAGGACCGAGAGGAAGGGAAGAGCAATTCCTGCACTTGAAGTGGCGAGTTCTGGCCTGTGGCCTTAGTGAGGATCCTGAAACGGTTCAGAAGTGCCCGGTCCAGGACTGGCTGGCCTCTCCCTCCACGTTTCCCATGTGGATGAGCCCAGAGCATTTGTGTGCTATTATCTCAGAGCACTGAGCCCACAACATACTCAAACATCTTCCTGTCTCCAAGTCCATGTGTGACTTTGACTACCTCGAGGGCTCCCAGCATCCCCGCCCGGGGTTACTTACAGAACAGAACGATGAAAAAGAAGGATGTTTTGTCCCTTGTGTAAAATGAGGTTCCTTTAAGTTTGCTCTCAGCAAAACTGCAAGTGAACTTGCATATTGTACCACTGAGTAGTTAACATAAAATAAGCTGATTACCATGTTAATCAACTCCTTCTCAAAAAAAAAAAAAAAAAGGCAGGGGAAGTGGGAAGTGTGGATAGTTTGGGTTCCCTTTATTGTTTTTATAGGTCATTTATACCACTATATTATATCGTGTATACGTTTTAATTAAATATGGTGCATTCATTCTTCCTAGAAGGCCTTTCCTTCACAGAAACCAATCACCTCCATCTTTTATATGTTGAGACCTGGCCTCAATGTCCCTACCATGGTGACTCCACAAGAATGTCCCTTAGCCTCCCAGCCTCAGATGCTCAAACACTGAGACCCTAGGGCATCTAATAAATAATCCATTTTCTCTTCCTCTGAATTTGGAACTAAATGAGAGGGAGATGCATGAGTCACAGAAATAGAGTCACCAATGTCAGGGTATTTTTTCTTAAAAACTGATTAGGAGAAAGAGCTTGGATGTGCAGCCAATTTGGCTTACTCACACCCCTGTCACAAGTGAAGGCCACCCCGGGGGGCAGAGGGTGGGCCTGAATGCACCTTCTTTGCAGGCAGGCAGATCTCAAAGAGAGGCTCAGGTGCTGCTCCCAAGGAGATCACAAATCCAATATGTCTCTCCTCTTTTGCTGGGAAGAGTGAAGTAGAGAACAGCCAGGGGTGTCAGTTACTCCAGTGCCCCTCCTTAGGAAGACTGGGGCGTAAATAGTCTTCTTCACAGTCCCTTGGTTTTCTTTTTTCTTTTTTCCTAAGCCCCTGGGATACCAGAGAAAATGAGTCTCCTGGTGCAGCCCTGTCCCCATGTGGACAAGGCACTCCCCAGTTCCAACTACAGTCCTTTAGGAAGTCTCCTGGGACCATAGGAGAAGGGGGAGGGATCTAAAACACCAAAGTTAGCTCATAAAATAACGTAAGGCCATGCAAAACCTGAAACTGAAATCCACTCTCTAGTCTCTTCCTGATTCCAAGCTATGCCTGGCCATGTTGTCCTGCGTGAGTCACCAGGGGGCCTACAACGAACTTTAATCACAATACTAAAACAGCTGCAAAAATAAAATGCAACAGAGAGAGCACCCAAATTTAAATATAAATCTTCCTTCCAGTCTGAGTTTTCCAATAAGACATTAAAGTCCAAAAATTAAATCTCCTTGCAAGTGTAAGTTCAAAAATGTTAAATTCCAAGGGAATTAAATTCTGGACTCAAATTATCTTGCCTTTATACATGCAAGGTCTGCCTCGGTCTCAGTTTCCCAGAAAGTGGAGTTTGAGACAAGAGTTTGTGTGCAGGTCCTCAGTTCGAGAAGCGACACCATTGAGGAGGATTGAGGAGGACTGAGGGAACAGGGGGTGCAAAAGCGGAAAGGGGGAGGGGACTACGAGGATGCTTTCCCGAACAGACCATGGCTATTGAGACTGGTGCTCAAGATCGCCCAAGCTGAAGAGGAACAAACAAACAGCCTCTGGGACTGGACCCCAAGCAAGGTGCTCTCCAGGTGCACCTGTGAGGCTCACGGAAGCCTGCACGGACTGGTCACTGCCACTGTGTCTGGAATAAGGGGTCAGGCCGAGAGGACCTGGAAGTGGTACACAAGAGAGAGGTCTCCACCTGTGGATTCAAAGTCCAGCGGTACCAAGGGCCACACCCCTGCTTTCAGATCCCTTATGCTGCTGACTTGAAGCGAGAGGAGTTCTTGAAGCCCGGGCAGTGTTGGAGGGGTTTTGGGTGTTGCTGTTGTGGTTTGGTTTTGTTTAGCAGCTTTAAGCTGTCCTGAATAAAGAGAAGTTCCTTCAGGGCCTCAGACATTAATTCAGCTTTGTCTCAAGTCTTTAAAGGCCCCACCTTTAAAGAGCCCAAAAGGTTACAAGTCACTGGCCCACACCTACCAAATCTAACCCTTTTCCTGTTTGCAGTTAGAGCCCTTGCCCACAGAGCTTGCGCCCACAGCGTTTTTTACCCTGAGATAATTCGCAGGTTACAGTCCTAACCTTACCCCCAAAGTTTGTCGTGAAATATCTCCCTTTTATTATTATTTTCGCATCACTCTAGTGTGTCTATTATAGCCTTTGGCAGCAAACGGCATCATTCTATTGATAGCATTGTTTTTAGTAATTCGATCGCTGAAAATGCCAAATCCTAGAAAACATAGGACATATGCGTAATGTCAAGTGAACGCTGGCAGCGAGCTCCACCTTTTTTTCTAGACGAGAAAAGGTGTGAAAGGAAAGTCTATTCTCAGGCCTAAGAGCATCCACCCCACGCAAACGTATTTCCAGAACCCAGTACTTGGCTTCATTCAGACCCATGTAACTGCTTCCACAGATAGTGACAGAAACTCCAGGGCATCTGAGCGGTGGAGGGTCAACAAAGAACACACACGCTTGCCAGGACGCCCAAAATACGACGCCAGTTTTCCAGAGCTTGAAACTTAACTAGGGAACAAGTATCCACAAATGGATGAATGGATACACAGAATGTGGTACAGACATGCAACGGATTATTAGCCTTAAAGAAGAAAAAAAATCTGACTACATGCTATGACATGAATGAATGCTTAAGATATTATACTAAGTGAAATAAGCCCGCCACAAAAGAACCAATATTGCCTGATTCCACTTACATGACGTACCTAGACTGTCAATGTCAAACTCATAGAGGTGGAAAATAAATGGCAGTTGCCAGGGGTTGGGGAAAAGTTACTGTTTAATGGGTACAGAGGAGATCAATTCAAGAAAATGATAAAATTCTGGAGACAGATGGTTGGTGACAGTTGCGCAACAACATGAATGTACTTAATGCCACAGAATTGTGCCGCTAGAAGTTTTACCACAATTTAGAAAAAAATACTCAACTAGGAGAAATACCCGAGCAGGTCAGTTTTGGCCCTATTCATTTGCATACTGGAGAGAAAATCCAACTGTGCATAGCGCCTTCTCTCTGAGGGGCACTGAGGTATCACTGCTCTCTTTCGAAACTGAGGAATTTGCACTGGTGGCAGCCCCAGGCCCCTCATGCCCCGGCTGCCGGAGTTTCCTGCAGAACGTCTTAGCTCCCGGGTCCTCGCTGAGCCCACGCGCCGGCACTCGAGCGCTGAACTGCGCATGCTCTGCCTAGGAGCGTCGTCGCCCCCACAATCTCTGACAGGCAGGGATTTCTGGTTTCCCGCCACAGCCTCTGTTGCAACTGCCTCTTCCCTGTAAATGCTTCGAACTGTAAGAACTGCTTCCTAAGGACCATCGTCTCTCGTTTCTTCCAGTTGAACTTCAGCAGGTTCCAGAACTGCTACCATTGTGTCTGAAGTCCCGTTCCTGGGGGCCCGTGAGGACCTACGCCTTTGCGTGAGCATCTCAGCACACTAGAGTGCAAGCACAATTTAATGACCGGGTCCCTGGTACCACCTTTTTCTTTTCCTTTTCTTTGAATTTTTCCTTCATATTTAACTTTCTCTGCTGATTTCATTTTCTTTTGAGAAAGACTCACGGGCTCTCCCCTTCCCTTCCACTTCAGAGCTGTCACCGTCGTCGGGTGGAAATGAACAGCTAACTTCCCGGGTCAGATAATCCCTCCGAGGAGGTTACTCCCATCAGACCGCAGGCAGCCCCGCCTGGCCGGCTCTCCTAGGATACCCTCGTCTTTCCCACGCTTCCCTTGGAACCCTAAGTCCAGAAAGAACCTGGGCACGAGCCTCCAGGGCACAGGTGATTAGATACTTGCCCAACTGCTTGTCCAACTGCACTAACTTTGTCACCTTGAAACTCAATAAACTTCACTATTTTATGCTGATATCTCGGGGCTTTCCCTCTCAATTGCAAATTTTCTGTAACCACCTGGCATTGCTATCCCAGGGGAACAAGCCCAGAGGAAGGAGAGATTGCTTATGTAAATTAGAGGAAAGTGCCCCCCAGGGCACACGTCAGCCCTGGCCAGGTTCCACGGGGAAACAGTCAGCAGCATTTCAATCTCTGCTAGCAGAAGTCCTTCTGCAGCCTACAAATGTGAAACCGTATCAGCCTGGAGCTATGCAAATCAAGTTTCCAGCTGTTCTGCTTCAAACTCTGGCTGAATCTTTAAAGAGGCACTTGGCAATATTTCCTGGGTCCTCAGGAAAACATTTCATGTCTTGTCTCACTCTTCCACTCTGTTTCAACAGGCCCATTACCCTTTCTCATTGGTACTGTCAGAGTGAATCGCCTTTCTTTTTCGTACCTGTCTATCCTGGCTTAACGATCTCATTTTTACCTTCGTTTCTCTTATCAGACGTGTCCACCTTTGTCCTAGCTTAATTAGCCTTTCCAGCCTCCCACTGCCCCGTTCCTGATAAGCGCAAAGCGAATTTCTCAGGCCACTGTGGTTTCTCCCTGATTGCTTAGGAACACCTCATCTCCAGAATCTGAGCACAGCAGTACAGGCCTTTCTGATCAGCTTCTTAACGTCTGGGTTTGCCACAATGTCACTGACTCATTTTTGACCTAAACTAAGGAATGCAGTATGTGCTTCTTAAGGTAAGGACGCTCCATTCCTTTTCATTTGCTTATTAAGAAAGTCTACTAAAGGGAGAAAATCCTTTATGGGTAAAGCCACGATTCTATGAACCAGTGGGTGGAACTTACAGTCAACAAACCCAGAGCAAACCTAACTCATGCTTTGGCATGGAGGAACCGCGGTTAGAGAATTAGAGTAATGCTCGGTCCCCAAAGCAGTGTATAGCTCAGCCTCTTCCAGGGCCCGTCTTAGAGACCTGCCCATCTGCAGAGAGGGTGCTTTCTTGGTCTGCTCAGAGTGGGTCCTATCAGGTGGGTCTGACGATGGGTGGTCTATTAAGACCTAAGATAAACTACAAAATTACATAAGATTAGTCCCTCCAGGGTCTTCCTTTATCCTGGAATTAAAATGAGGTCCTATACCTTGGCCTCATTTTCATATTAAATTTAAAGGAAGAACCTCACACAACAGCAATGTCACTTCTGCAGTCTGAAGTCCTGGCCCGCAGCTTTGACTGAAACACAATAAAAGCAGCAAATGTTATTCCACCTCAAATGACTGAGAAGAACCAACCCCTTCCTCAGCCTTGCCTGCAACTCCAGTCAGAACTGAGTCCACAAAACCCAAAGCATTAGTGCCTCAGCCCACCCATGAAGCCTAGCTAGATCAGAATTCTGCACTTTCTAAGGCCTAAACAGCATCACAAACAACTGTGCCTGCTTAAGACACCTGCTTGTGGGTTTGCCACCAAAAGCTTACAGTCCCCCAACATCAAATTAATAAACGGTCCCCTTTCCTAGTAAATGAGAAGCCCAATGAGCAAGAGATATAATAGATACAGAAATCAGATGAAAATGTGAATTCTTTATTGATAAAAGCTGAAATATATTGGAAAATGTGGCTTAGGGGTGCAGGCTCTCCTCTCATTCCTCCCACTAGAAAAAAATAAATAAATAAAAATAAAAAAGAACTGTAGGCCTCCTCCGTGAAGACAGAACCCGCTCTGCTGAGCCTGCTTTATCACCGAGAGAAGACCCTGCAGGAAACAGCCTCCTTCTGTGCGAGTAAGCAGGTTTCAGAGAGAAGGCCCTGGAGAAGCTGACTCACACACACCAGTGTTACTCTTCCTCCGGGAACCATGAAGTACGGAGAGAGAGTTTATCCTCGAAAACATGCCTCTCTTAGAATTTGAGTCCTTTGTCATGTCTCAGTGCCCAATCAGAGCTTTGAAAAATAGTATTTCAATAAATGTTTGTTGGATGAGTGAAAGAATGAAGTCTACTTCTGAAAGAACAAAATGGAATTCTGAACTTGGGTAAGTTAATTATGTGATATAAAATAGCTTGCCCTTATGGGAAATGCAAACCAAAACAGTCAGAGGTCTCAGGTGCAAGGAAATGTACTGAGCAAGACCTAACCTCTTAGGGATGCTCATCTTCATCATGCAGCCCTTCTGCCATTTGGCTGAGACCATTCTCTACCCAGAGTCCTGGATGGCTCAGGTAATGTCATCCTAGGTCTTGAATGAAGGGTGTCGGCGAAGGGCTGCTTGATGCTCAACTATGCTCACTACAAGTATTTGTCTTCTTTTTACACTTGCCCTCATTAACATGAAAGATTACATAAGAAGCAGGCAAGATCTTAATTATAAGATACATCTGAGTTTTTAAAAGGTCCTTGGAAAACATCTAGATATTTAATTTCACAGCGCAATTTAAATCACAAAGGCTTTTAACAAATTATACCTAAAATTCTTTCTGTGTTTGTTGCAATAATAATGGTTATTATGTAGTTAGTAACTTACACATTCCTAAAGATTTATTGCGCACTAAATGCTGGGCATTGTGCCGGTCCCCAGGAATTTAGCAGTGAACAATATCCAGGTGGGCCCTGCCATCGCGAGGCTTAGTCTAGCAGGAACATGTATTTCTGAAACATGTATTTCTCAGGATGATAAGCTGCATGAAAGGGGAATTTTAGAGCTAAGAAATAAAACAAAATGACAAATTCCAAGTCTGGAGGGAAAAGATGAGGGAAAATACCCACATAACTGCAGCAGAATGATCGAAAGAATTGAGGCTGAAGAGGATGGCAGGGACGGGTCACAAAATGGCCTTACTCAGGGTTTCAGACTCCACCCTCAGCATGGGGAAGCATTCTAAGAGTTATAATAGGGTTTGCATAATCAAATATGTGTGTGTGTTAAGGTTATTGAAGGTGCAGCTGGGAGAATGCATTAGCATAGGTAGAATATACGTAGGGAGACCAGGAAGAAGGCAGTGGTCCAGGCGAAAGGTGATGGGGGCAGGGGAGGAGCACAGAGAGGTTCGAGATGGGCAGTGGAGACTGAGCACTAAACATCTGCCACCAACTGGGGACTCGACATATATTGTGAGGTAATTATCTGTATTCCATCTTATAGATGAGAAAAAAGATTTAGTGGAGTTAAGTAATTTGCTCAAAGTCACCCAGCAAATAGTGGCTGAGCTATGAATTAAATCTAAATGGTACCAAAGTCCTTGTTTTTAACCAAGACTTTAGAAACTTGCCCTTTCTTGTCCATCAGAAATATTTCTCTGAAAACTACCTAGTGGTATGTTACAAGAGCTACCGAGTGTCTTTAAAAATTCTGACCTAGAAATTTCATTTTTGAAAATAAAATATCACTTTTAGAAAATAAAAAGAAGTAATTCAAAGGGTAGAGGGAAGGTCTGTACAAGAACATTCATAATCAAGCTGTCTACAAAAGAGAAGACTTGGAAGGAACCCAAGAGACTGACTACATAAACAGGACACCAAGTTCACTGCTGTATACTGCTCCACTATCACCTCCTACGTGATATGGAAAAAAATTAGTCTTTTCTAAAATCTTCAGCTGTGATAACTGTTCTCTTACGAGACCTCACAACCATCTAGGGAGACGGGCATGAAAACTACTAACCGTAATTGTGCTCAGCGGAAGGGTTGTTACTGCTGCTCTCTGGCTGAGTTGACAGCACGCGAGACTCTGAAGCAGGAACCTGTAACAAGTTACCTTATCGAAGCCTCACGACCTACAGCAAAGATAGTGTTGTTCTCAGGAGGCAGCTGAGGGAACAGAGGTGGGTGAAAGAGTCCACCTAGATCACACAGCCAATTAGTAGCACATTCATTCAAAATCTGAGCTCTAAAGCCCATGTTCTTGTCACTCTACCTGATGTCACCCTGGTTATCACTGAGAGAATGAAGGGCCAGAGAAACTGGGCAGGGAGAGGCTCAGAGATCACAACTCTAAGTAGCGACAGAACCAGAATCTGAATGCAGGTCTCCCGATTCCAGGCAAAGTGTTGCTTTTTTCTCTGTTGCTATCGCACAGCTGTCACATAGGCAATCACCAAGAGACAGATGAAACCATGTAAATTAAATCATTTGTAAAGTCATGATATGATAAGACTTAGATCCAATTAGTCTAAATAAAACATCTGCAGAATACCATAGAAAAGTTTGCCACAGACCAACGTTGTTACCAAGTGCCTCCCAGGTTCCCCGTGCCGTGCGAGATATTTCGCCCATCTCACTCCTTTTGCTCTTCATGACACGCTGCAGGAAGAATGACCTCTATTTCACAGGCAAGAAAACTAAGACCCTGAAGAATTAAGGGATCTGCCCACAGTCACTCAGCTACTGGGTTATGATGCTTGAATCCATATTCTTTCAATACACCATGCTGCTTCCCACTGCAAGACAACCAGCAAAATATATTTTCTGCATCCTATGATTAAGACGAAGGACACAATAAAATCTGGCATTCTTGTCCAACCGATATTAAGGGTAATGTTAAGGATTCATTAGATAGTCTCTCAGCCATTCATAGGCTCACTCACTCTGTGCCAGGTATTGAGCTAGGAACATACAGCTGAAGAACAATTTTACAGAACTCACAACCTAGGAGAAATAATGTATGTTTTTGGTGTTACCATAAATAAATATCCATATTCTTGGAAATTTGAGAGACACTGTGTTATCTGGTTTAAAATAACAAAACCTCAGCTCTGCTAGGAACTGGGAAATTCTGGAAGGCTCAAAACTTACTTCTCTAAGCATCAGATCTTTGATTTCACAAGTTTTTTAATCATTTTTTAATTTTGTTAATTTTCTCAGAATATGCTGAGTTCTAACATCTGAGACTTTGTATCTCCATTTCCACTGATTCCCCTATACAACTGTACTGGATGGATGGATGGATGGATGGATAGATGGATGGATGGATAGATGGATGGATGGATGGATGGATGGATGGATGGACGGACGGAAGGACAGACGAACGGACGGACAGACGGACAGGAGTTAGGAAGGGAGAGAATAAGGTCTTTATAAATACTTCACATGAGAAATTCTGAACTTAAGCACTTTCCAATCTTTCTTAATTTTTTTAAAGGCATACCATGATTTAAACTTTTCTTGAGGGCCTGGGTCATTGGTATTCTGTTACGAGAAAAGTAATGTACTATATGATTCAGGAAACTAAGTAACCATGGGCAAATTATTTTATATATTCGGGGACCTTAGACTGCTCATTTTTAAAACCAAGGAGCTAAGCTAGAATGATCTCGGGACTTTTTCAGCTCCATAATTGTGTAATTCTTTGAACAATAAAATTAGTTACTATAATGGTCCATTCAAACAGGACGATCCTTTCTCAGAGACTTGTGCAGAATTAGTTTGGCTGCCTTCTCCACAGTCCACAATTAATATGGTTTTTGAGTTCTTGAGTCCATGATTTACAGTTTTTTACTATTTTTTACTATTTACAGTTTTTTATTATTGCCAACTCAACTCTGTCCTCCCTCTTTATTTTAACTTGCAACCTGTAATCTTCTTAAATGTAAAAAAAAAAAAAATTCTAATGAAAAGCAATGGAACCTACATTTGAGTACCTTCCGAGTGCTGAACACTGAACATACATTCCTTCAATTAATTTGCTCCTTATCACACTGCAAAAAGGTATTATTATCTCTAATAAATGTGGAAACTCACAATCAAAATTGTTAAGTTGCTCAAGATTATATGTGTCACAGCTAGGATTCAAAATCAGGTCGATGTATCCAAGAGCCATGTGCTTCATATGACACAATGCTGTTTATTAGAATAGTGTGTTAACAAAAGTCCTCAGGCTTGAGGCCAGAATCTAGGAACTCTTGAATGGTTACCATAAATTAAGTTTAGCTTACTGCATTTACATGGAGTTTAAGAAATCTATTTTATCTAGTCCTGTAGAGAGGTGAGGGCTCTATTATTTTTTACTAGTTTTAATACATTTTTTTTTACTTAGCTTATTGTATACAAAACCCAGGAGGGATTTTTAGGTAGTTACCAAATAAACAAGGATGGTAACTAGATAGCTAAGAAATTAATTTACATGCATCATTGAAACTGATGAACCATTTATTAAACATTGAAGAGAAAAATTAGATCCTTTACAAAATGTCTCATTTTTCTATTAACTAAGGCCATTAAATAGAGCCACGTATGCAGAAAGACTGAGAATTCAATAAGGATCAATCTCAAGAGTCCAGCCTCACGTTTTAGAATCTATAGAAATAAAACTGATATTAACAGCAGTGATGTCACAGTCTCCCCTGAAACAGTGTCTCCGGAAGCACCCGAACCTTTTATGGAGTGCTCATTCTGAGCTCCAGAGATTTCGACTCCTACTTCCCCCTCACTGATGATGAATTGCTATATGCTCCTGAATTCCCCAGTACGCTTTGTGAGCAAACGCAAGATTCTATTTCCAAGTACTCTGTCATAAATAATCTGAAGTCAAGCACTTCTTATGTGGCCGACTGTGACCTAACCTTACTGACTTTCTTAGCCAATGAATGCTGTCTTATATTTGAAGGTCAAAGGCCAGCAAATTTAATAATCTACTGAATCTACATGTTAGGGTATCGATGGAATTATTCTAGGTTCACTTTCCCTGTCAGGCACTACAGATATGATTAAGTGAAAGTTGTATTAATTGAATGATAACATTTAAAAAAATAAAAAAGCCTTGCAAAATCGAGCGGATACTCTGAGCTGGTTACAAGACAGCCTGGGAACTGAACAAGGCAACTTGAAAGCTTCTGGTTTGTTGGTGGATGTTCGCTCAAGCACACCACTGACCTCTGAAGACCACAAACCAGAAAAAGTACTGCTAGTGCACAGCGTCCAACTTCTCAGAATCAAAGTTTTCACAACACCTGGTCCTCTCTGGGACTCTAATTTGTTAAATATTCTCTTCGAGACCCAAAACTCTCTCTTGGGAGTCAGAAGGCAAGAAACATGTACAAACGTAACTAGTAAAATTTGGAATAGTTGCTACCTCTAGTGATAGTAATAATAGTCACCATCACCGGGAGTATATGGGACAGGCTGAGCCTCTTCACTGCCAGATACAAATATTCCGGTACACAGCTATCTCCCGGTACGCAAGTCACGAAGGCTATTTCATCATTGCTCAGAATAACTGTCTGGTTGGGGACATCGCTGAGGTCCCACAGCCTTTGCACACTCACCTCCTCACACAGTCTCCCCACCCAGTTTTCTTTCTCAAACCTTCTTCCTCTCCAGTAACCACTCATGTCTCTTCCTCTGTTCTCATCCATCTCACTCAGCTGCCTGCATTTTTGCACCAGCCTTGTAGCATCCGACGCCTTACTTTTTTCTGCGTTTTGCCAAAGCCCAACTCCAAGGTCAAGTCTGGCTCCCAGCCTCCCAAAAGCAGAAACTTCATATTACTTTTTATGTCTTCAGCACCCTGCACACAGAAGGTATTAGACAAATGTCTATGGAAAAGAGAGAATTACCTTCAGCCACGCACATCCACCCACCCACAGTCCATACTGTGATGGTAGTGTCATATCCTGCATGTAGAAAATTAACGATTCATCCGAAAAAGCATTTCCCACCTAGCAAACATTTGCCATGCCCATTCACTCGGACTCAAATCTCCCTTACCAGCCTCCTGCTTTACAAGGGCAGGTCAGAGGTAAAATCCATGCGTGTAGGCTAAAAGCAACACGGGGTCAGGGACTGAGTTTTATTGACCTTTGAATTCTCAGCATCTACGATAAAACCTAATATTTAGTAGACAAATTGATGATTCAATTAATCACTGACATCGTATACACAAAGTCCCACAGAAACAAAACCAAACAGAAAACAGAAGAGCTATGAAATTACCAAAAAGCAAATGGTCCACAATCTAGATAATCAGATTCTAAAATCAGTGAAAACTGGTTTCATTATTTTAGATGTTTCTATTTTAAAGACAGTAAATTTCAGTGCAAAATAATACAATGTCATTTCACATTGACCGATCAGGTCTTGCTTTTTCTAAGCCTTTTTTTTTTTCCTAGTTATTTGCTCATGCATTTCACATCTACTCACTGAGCTTGGTAGCGGGAACTGGAAACTTCACTAAATTTGGAATTAGGACAACTGGACTCAAGTCCTGTCTTCGCCACTTCCTGTCTGTGTGACCTTGAGAAAAGTCCTTTAGCCAGTGCACATCTCAATTTCCTTCTCTGTACAGCGATGATAAGATCTCGTTCTTCCTGCCCCTCAGACTTATGAGGATCGAGGAGGAGGGGGAGAAGGAAGGAAACAGAATCTTGCAGAATACTTACTCTGCCCCGTGCATTTTACATGTATTATTTAATTATCATCACAATCCTGCAAAGTAGGTTTTACTGTTTCTTGCCTATTCTATGAGGAAGCAGACTCAGCAAGAAAAATAACTTCACCAAGGTCACAGAGCTGTGAAGTGCCAGAGCTGAGACTCAGACATTTCTCCTCGTCCCAGGGCTCTCTGCATGAAACCACAATAACTCCTGAGTGAGACATAAATGTATGCTAAAAATTTTAGCTGCTCTTTAGCGTATTAATACATATGTAAGTACTTGCTGTTATCGCCGTAAATATGGAAAGCAGAGACAAAGAGAAGCAGGGATTTGCTAAGGTCACATGAGAGAGCCAGGGCTGGGACTCGAACCTGGGTCCCCTGACGCCTCTACATTAAACCACGCTGCCCCACACTCCTAGGAGAAAACTGACATTCACGGGCATAGAGGCACAACGCTTGTTTATTCAGACCAGCTGTTACAGGACTATTTTAAGACAAGCACTTTGAAAATCATGGACAGTGGGTATCAAGTGTTTCATTAAATATTCCATATTAATTGACCCTTTAGAGAACTCCCATGCGTAGCATATGCTGCTGGCTTCCTATTAAGCAAGCAACTCAAAATCTGACTACAGTTCTTGCGACACATATTTTGAAAGCACAGACAGCAGCACAAAATGCAATTTTAAAACACTTTTCCGTGCAAATCAAAAATAGCTACTTCTTTGCTGTTCATGGTTCAGTCTACTAAATGCGTGAGACTGGGAAAAGGCAGAATGTAAACTTGTGACTGGCCGTGAGACCACGTACAGTCTCTGTTAACGGGAAAAACAATATAATAATACAGCAGGTCCTTAAATATCATTTCATTATAACGTTGATGAAATGTCACAGGAACTTAATTCTTATTTATACCAGTTAGCCTATGGTAAATTAATTGCATGATACGTCGTTTCGCTTAAAGTTGCAGAGGCTATCAACAATGTTAAGTGAGGACTTACTGTATTCTAAACAACAGCTAATAGGTGTCTGTGAATTTACAAGAATGGTTATAATACAGAAAAAAAAAAAGGACTACGATTTGAAGCATGTCATTTAAAACAACGTGTCACCGCTGCTCAGGGACGTGTCAACGCTCCTGACCAGCTGGACCAGAGCATCAACCCACGTGCTCGAGACCAGCTGTCACGGGGCAAAGTCTTAAAAGGCAAAAAAGGACCAGCTACACTCATTTTGTCCTTCCCTCTCATTAATTTTCCTCGGTTTTTCCATCTGATTTTTTTTTCCCCATCGTACACCTGTCAAAGGTCTCCCTCAACGTTTTACACTAAATAGGATGCTGTGTATAAAATCATCCAGTTGACACATTCAATACCCTGAACCAAAATTATTATTCAATATCCAACTAGTACAGAGGTGCTTTAATTAACAGGCACAAAACCAACCAGAACATTCCTCCAAGGGAACACCACATGAGAGCAATGCAGTTAAAAAAAAAAAAGAAAAGAAAAATTCCATGGACTATAGACCAGTGGTTACCAGAGGGTAGAGGGGAGCAGGGGGCAGGTAGATGGTTAAAAGGGGGTCAAATATAGAGGGGTAGGGGGAAGGTGAAGTGGGTAAAGGGGATCAAATATATGATAGCTGAAGGAAACTGGACTTTGAGTGATAAACACATAATAAAATATACAGATGTCAAATTATAATGTACACCTGAAAATTATATAATTGTATTAACCAGCTACCCCCAAGAAACTTATAAAAATAAATAAATAAAATAACAATAAAAAAAGAAAAAAGAAAAATTCATTACAGTTCACACTCAGATGTGCCAAAGGCCTTGCTGATGGGAACTCAGCTCACTCGGTTCTGATTCTAACCTTTGCTCCACCACAAACCACTTGTCAGCACAAGTGACAAAGCTCCTCTCAGCCTGGGAGAGCAGCTACCACACGGGGAACGATAACAGTTCCTGTCTTGTGGTGTTGTGACAACCAGATGAGGTGAATGCAAGGAGGTGTGTCTCGTTTCTGCAGAAGCGACGGTAATAATTACACTAAAAGTCGTTAACGTGTATTGAGCAATTTTTACGTGCCAGTCGCAAGGCTAATTCATTCATTCAGTCCTCACAACCACTCTCGGAGGCACGTTCTCTTACTGTGCCTGCTTTTAAGGAAGCTAATGAACAGACAGATATGGTCACTTTCTGCTGTTATTAGTAATGCCACTTTAACAAACAAGATATTTTTGGTTTTTAATGACACAGTCCTTAACACATCTTATTACGATTTATATAGATATGTTTGAAAAGGTAGTAAACAAAGAGTCTTCATTTTCGACTCACAGTCAATGAATTTAATTTATGCCTATTTATGTACGTGTATTATGGATGAGTCCCTGTGTCCTTTCTACAGATGTATATCAATGGGTAAGCCTATGGCAGCCTCAAGCGGGTCACAGCCTGGAAGAGAGGCAGATAAGAAAAAAACTGCAAAACCGCGAGGAATGCTGCCCTCCACCTATATACACTGCCCAGTGCCGTGTGACCACGCAGCCCGTGAGCAGCCACTGCTCGGGACAGAATCGGCAAGTCCTCACTGCAAGGATGACCCTTGAACCAAATCATCAATCGGAAAAACGAGAAGGGCGGTTCAAGCAGAGAAACGGGCCTATGCAACGGCACAGAGACATCTAACAGCACAGTTTGAGAAGCCACAGAAAGGAGCCCAGAGGGGAGGAGAGCTTTGAGAGGTGAAGCAGGACCAAACCACGGGCTCCTGCAGGCTTACTAAGGAGCCTGGATTTTATCCCGGGGTCCACACAGAACTACTGAACAGTTATAGGGAGGTTGCCTGACCCCTGCCCCCAGTAGTTCTGGTAAACCCTAGGAGTCCTCAGTCACTATCACACCTGATGTTCGGCCAGTCTTTGTGGCTCTGCCCTGAAAACATGCCCTGCATCAAATGAGGGGACTACTAGCATATATGAGTGCACACAGAAAGATTCAGAAGACAACTGATGATGCCAGAAAGGACAGGGATACAGTGAAGGAGGAACCGGCCTTTGCAAGGAGCACCGATGATTCACCCACAGAACAGGAGAGAAGGCATCGTCTGTGGGCACAGATGCAGGAAGGCGGGAGCCAGAGGAAGCTCTCCTCCGACTGGATCTGTGTTCTCAGTGGAATAGGAAAGCAAGGTCAGCGGTCCAGAGGGAGAGCGAAGAGGAAGGTGAAGGAGGTTCAAGAAGAAACTACCAGACATTCATCTCGGAGAGTCAGAAAGTGAATGGTCTAAGGCAGTTCTCAAACTTTTTGGTCTCAGGACCCTGTTATACTCTTAAAAAATAATTACTGGGAACCCGCAGCAGCTTTTGTTTATGGGAGTTATATCTATCAACATCTAACATATTAAACTTCTGAGAAACCTTTAATATCTATACAGGCACATAATCCATTGTCGATCACAGCAATGACGTCAGCAGCAACATGTAGCCTTTGAAAAACTCCATTATACACTCATCAGAAAAATTAGAATGAGAAAATGCAAATAATGCGTTAATATTATCAAAGGGGTTTTTGACCTTATGAAGCTCCTAAAAGCAGGCAGTGCCCGGAGTCCCCAGATTGTATTTTTGAGCATGTCTGGTCTAGAGAAATGTCCTGATCGAATGGGGGGCAGCCTACGGTGCCCACCCGAGGTTACGGGCCATGACTCTAAAGGGAGAAGAGTCAGTGGGGCATGGCATTTCCTCCATCAGGTGCAGCAGCCAAGTCGCAGGCGGCAGGTGAGCAGAGTTGGATTTCACCCGCTTTGTAGTTACCCCAAATGCAGCTGACGAATCAAGAGAAGCCAGAAGTAATTATAATGGCTACGGCACTTAAGCTGAGTAGGAAGGAAACGAAGACATAAAAGCAGTGAATAGGTGGTAGGACCAAGAGTTCAAAAGACTGTCAGACTTCAGGATTAGTAGAATGAGCCAGAAAGAAAGCAGTAGTGAGAGAGCAGGATGCTCGAAACTGAGACTATGGAAGGTCCGTGTTCACAACTTCTAACTCCACATCCGAAACTGAACGAGCTCCCTTTCCCTCTGGAATCTGCATCTCTTCTATATCCCCCCAATCACCCAAGCCTGAAGCTCATCCTAGATCTTTCCACTCTCACATGTGAGAGGTCCCAAAGTCTCATCTGCTCCAACTTTTCATTGTCTCTTTAATCTTCTTCGTTGCTCTCTGCGGCTTCACTCCCACCCTTTCCCGGCCTTGCATTCACTGGCCCCACCCTCCCTCGGCTGACCTTCAGCAGCAGTCATGCTCCAGCTCAGTTCTGCCCCACCCAGCCCATCCCTCACTCTGCCTTGAACTCTCTGCAATGAAGGCAGATCACGGGGTCCTCATCCCTCCCTCCATCCGTGAAGTAACTAACAACAGAGGAAGAGGCATAAAACAGGCAGAGATGGACTGTCAAAAAGAACTGGGGTTCATTAAGGTATGAAAAGTGGGTCACACCACAGTGTCATAAGATGAAGAAGCAGGCAGAGGAAACGGAGAATGGTAAAAAGAGAATGAGGACTGTGTCGTGTGGTCAGAGTTAAGGGAAAGTTTCAGAAGGAAAGGGAAAGGGAATGCCCACTGCCACAGCGTTTAAGAAAAATAATTTTTTTTAAAGTCTGATGTATTTGAAAATTAGAAAATCAGTGATCTATACTGGGCCGACCTCATCTGCATTACCGATGCGATATAACTGTCATCATCTTTAAAAAAAAAAAAAAAAACCGCTTTCTTCTTTTCCTCCTCCTGGCAACCATGGGATCGTACTTAGCATTGCCATCCTTTATCCCAGGCTCTGACTTCTGGAGAACGCCGGGTAAGCCATCAAGTATGCAGACAGAACAAGTGCTTAAGATGCCTTAAGATGCCTTAACCACTGTACATGAAAAGCTCTTGAATGGTATCAGGTTTAAAATTATGCTGGCAGGTTATCCAAAAGAATAACCTAAGAAATGGCAACGAGGTTACTGACTTCTGAGAAGAAGGACTAAATAATGACATTATTCTGAACTGGCTGAAAATGTAACCGGGCACCCCGCTCTGTGGACAATGACAGCCTTTTTCTTCCCGTCAGTATAACCCAACAATTGTCACACAGCACCACCTTGTTTGGGGGGCGGGGAGTGCAGACATGTATTTGGAACTTACATCTTAATGTTAAAACTAACACAATCATAGTTTTAAAAACTATGGACAGTTATGTAGAGCAGAAATAAAATTTTCTAACTTTTTTTTAAGTAGTAACAGAATCAAAACTCAGCTCCAGCTTGGGAGAAAATCTTGGGGACAATGGTGGTGTGTTCTTTCAGAAATGCTATGTCACCAATACTTGGCGCTCAGAGTAAAATATTATGTGGAAAAAAAACTCATGGAACTCAATGACTACTCGGAGGAGCAGTAATCTGAGGGAAAAGAAACTTTAGAAAGACATTAAGTTTATTTCACTTATACTTTCTCATATACATACATATTTATTTTTTCTACACCTCCACGTATATACAAGAATGCCATATGGTAAGGTTTCGATCTAAAAGAGCTCTTTTAATAGGTATAAAATAAAAATTCTATGTGATAAGAATCCTCTCTTGATTCCTTTTCCGCTACAAGCCACTACCCCATTTTTCTGCTTTATGTACAGCAAAATTACTCCCAAAGAGATGTCGACACTTGCTATCTCAACCCTATCCTCCCCTCCCCTCTTCTTGTCCGACCAGGTATTTGCCCTTCGCACACCAAATCTGTTCCTGTCAAGGTCACCAAAGAACTTTATCTTGCCTAATACAACATTCTGTCCTCAATCCTTGTTTTATTTAATCGGCAGCATCTGACTGTCTGAGCACCCCTCCTGGAAACACTGTATTCACCTGGTTTCCCGGCACCGCCCTCTGCTGGTTTCCTTCCTATTCCATGCCCTTTCCCTCTCAACTCCTTTACCAGTTCTCACCTCCCTGCCCTTGACGCATGGGCCGGCCCCAGGGCTCACGCTTCCGACTTTTCTTCTTTCCACAGCACTTCCTAGGTGATATGGTCCAGTCTCATGGTTTTAACCACCACCTACAACCGAAGGACTCCAAATTCACATCTACATCTGCAACTGCCTGCTCAGCATCTCCACTTAGTTGTCTACTGGGCATTTCAAACGACCAGAAAGGTCTACTCCAGATCTTCCTCCCCTTCTCCATAGACTTCCAAAGCTCGTGTTCCCATCGTCTTCTCCGACTCGGGAAATGGCAACTCCATCACTCCAATGCCCGAAGCCAATGGTTCTGGAGTTGCTCTTGGCTCCTCTCTTCTCTGCATATCCCCCATCTGAATCCACCGATAGTTAACTGCTGGCTCTGCCTTCAAATATACCTAGAGTTGGACTCTTTCTCACCATCTGCACTACTACAGCTCTGGTCAGAGCCGTGATCCTTTCTTGCCCCAGTGACTGCGTTAGCCTGACAGCTTCCATCTTTGCTGCTCTATCATCTATGGCAGCCGGATGGACACTATTGAAAATGTCAGGTCATGTGACTTCTCTTTTCACTCGGTGAAAGTCCAAGTCCTTACAATGGCCCACGCGTCCTAAAATTCTGGCTCCTGTTTTCTCTGACCTCATCCCTACCACTCTTTCCCACACTCACTCGCCTCCAGCCGCGCTGGCCTGCCTGCTGTTCCTCCAGAAGAGCCGCCATTTAGTTACCTCGGGGCCTCTGCTCTTGGTGCTCCCTCTGCCTAGAACAGGCTTCTTTCAAACATCTTCGTTCTCGTATTTCTTCACTCCCTTCAGATCCACACTCAATTGTCACCTCCTCAGAGAAGTCCTTCTTGACTATTGTCTATAAAACCAAATTACATTTTACTCTAGTCCCTTACCTGGGTTCAAATCTCTTCATAGCATATATTATATAGCCATTTATTTATTGGTTGTCCACGTTCCCCACTAAAATATAAGTCCTTCTCCAGCAGGGACTTTGTTGAATTTGTTTGCTGCTCATAGTAGGAGCAAATACTTGTTGAAGGAATCCTTAAAGCCTGAAAAATTATTAACTTACTAAGACTCCAAGATTCAAACCTATAATTAAGTAACTATTTGCAATGTTATTTTTTTTAATATAAACAAGGCAGAAGACTAACAGAAAGAGAACTGAAGAAATCTCTCTCCACAGAGACACATATTTTAAAAGGCCACCCATTTTATAGCCTTTCAGGAGAATTAAAAACAAGCAATAAGCAGCATCAATAAAAGCCCACCATCAATAAAATTTCCAACATCTGTTCATAACAACCTCAAATACCACAAGACTTTGAAATGAGAGCTTATAGTTACTTCCTGGCTTAGATCATGTGCTATAAGTAAACAATCTACTTCAAATTAATATCTTCAATAGAACCTAATTCTGATGGACAGAATGACTCTTAGACATAGCAAAATCCACAAGTACCAATAATGACATCTCTAAATTCAGAAGAGTAAAGTCTGCTGGGATCTGTCAGAGTTAGTAGGTTATTCACTACACTGAGTGAAGAGAGCTCATAGGGTAGGAGCCTTATAACCAGAAGCAGCTAGACCCTTTACCAAGAAAGATAGATATAAATAGTTAGAGGCAGAAATATTTAGAAATGTCAGTCCAAAGGAATCTATAGGCCTTGCAATTATTTCAAAATTTTTACTGTAACCCATTACTCTTAATATGACAATAGAAAAAATTCTTTAAGTAATTTTGCTAATAGTGAACATCTATTACGTGCATAGTACGTGCTGAGCACTGTAGGCATGTTAAATATGTCAACTTGTTTAATGAAACCATTTAATAAGTCCCATTTAATAAGTCTCACTTAAGGATTTAATGGCAACTTCAGTGTCCAGCACTGAGTTGTTCAGCAAAAACAGACATCACCATATTCAGATACCAGCCTCCCAGGATTCACTTTTGGGAGAAGCCCTCAGTCCTAGGACATCACAGGAAAAACTGCACTGAATCTGGAACCAGAAAGCTAGGGATTGGGCAGATTTAAGAACCCAAAGCACAACAGCCTAAGGAAGGTCATTCTGCCCTCACCTCATTACAACCTGGTGGCTTATCAGATAGCACAGCAATAATTCCTTGAGGGCAAGGATCCTGCTGTGTTCACTGTGGTACCCTCAACAGAGACTAGAGTTCTTAGGGTATTGTAAGTGCTCAATTTTCATTAATGATGGATCTTATAATGATGATCCTTAGTCATCAAAAAGATTAAATTACATCTAATATATTCTACAAAGAGAAGAAAGGACAAAAACATTTGCAAAGATTTTTAACATTCAAATAAAATTTAGAAGGCTAAAAAACAGAGATCCCCATCTGTCCAGAAAACTTACTGAACAACTCCTGAGGGCTCCAGGAAACTGAAGTTTGGGAAATATACATATTACTGTACTTCCTGCTGGTGGGCCTGGCATCTCGACCCACTCTGCCTCCTGAGGCTACAGCCAGGTGGGAAATGAGGATCTGGGGGCTGGGTAACCAACTGCAGCTCCCTACAGAACTGTTCAGAAAAGCCCCTCTCAGCTTAATGGAAAGGTCTGCTAACCCCCTCAACAGGATAGCCAGAATTGGGACAACTCAGAAGGGGTCCACAGAGAGCAATCACCACTCAGAATTATGAAAGAGTATGAAACAATTTATCTCATTTCTAAAAACATATGGCTCTCACCACTTACAAGCCTGTCCTTTCTTGGGAGTTACTAACCAGCAGGTTGAAAGCAGACAGGCAAGTGCAGAGGAAAGCACTCACACCAAAAGGGATGCATGTACTCTCAATGCATAATTAGCAAATGATACAAGATCAGTTCCTTGTATAAAGCACCGCTCTGGTTAAGTAGGTGAGGCTCAATGTCATTCAGGATTAGTGCTCAAGTGTGTTATGCAGGAGACTCTTTTCCCTCTCTTTTAAGTTGAAAGTGTTGTGTTTTGTTGTTTTGTTTTACATCGTGAAAGAGAAAATAGATGTGCCAGATTGTGTTTAACCTCTTTCTCCACAAAAACTTTCTGACAGGACCCAGGAACTACTATTCCACTGAGCTGTGACTTTTGACTTGACTCTAGGTGCCCTTTTTTTTTTTTTTAAACCCCTCGAAGAGGCACCTCCAGGCAATGGCTCCAGCCCCCGGAGCCAAGCGTGCCCCGCAGCACCGGAGCAGGCACTGAATGAAGGAAAGCGGAATCTAGAGCGAAACTTCTCTCGTTTCCTGTCGCTGCTGAGGGAGGCTGGACTCGCTCTTCACATGGCTCAGGAAGGGCTGTAAACACAGCCACCTTGCCTCCCAGCGGGCCACACGCTCAGGGGGCCTTCGCGGCAGCCGCTGTGTCGTGCTCCCTTCTCCTCCCGTGGACCAGTGTCATTCCTGCACAGATAACGGTACCAGAACGCCCGCCACTTCCTAGAGTCCTCATTTATGTCATGGTTCCTCTTTTATGAAAACATGGGGACGAACGCAAAGCAAAAGAAAAAGACTAAAGGCAAAATTGGCCCCCATCGTCTCCTTCCATCCCCCTCCACCGTTACTTATAAAAAAGCTGGATCCGATTCCTTTTGTTGCGCTACACACACTCGCACGCACAAAGTAGGTGAAGGGCACCCTAGGACAGCTTATTTTTTCCCGCCTCACAGAAAGCCTTTACGAAACCCTCCTGCCATGCCCGGACGCAAGGCTTTAGCATTCAGCTCAAGCGCTACATCATTCCAAGCCAAGGCAGGAGAAGTCGAGGAGGTCCCCGAGCGGAGGGCTGGGAGGCAGAGCCAGCCGGGCGCACCTAGATGTTTGCATTTACACAAAGAAATTAGCCCGGTGATTAATGCGAGATGCCGGCTGCAGGCGGAGGCGCCCGCGCCGGCCTCCTTACCTGGGACATCTGCGGCCTCAGGTTGATCTCCTTCAGGTTGATGGAGCGCGCCCGCAGGTTGTTGAGCAGCTGGCAGAGCAGGACTCCATCGCGGAGGGTCTGCGCCAGGTCGAACACCTGCGCTGAGTCCCAGGTCACCCGGTGGTTGGCGGGCAGCACCTTGCAGTGGATGAGCCACTGCGCGCACTGCTTCCACGGCTCCATGCCCGACGGCTCCGGGAGGCGGCCCGGCCGGGGAGGCAGCGAGGGCGCCGCCGCCGCCGCCGCGGTTCCTCCGCGCCCCGCCGACGCCAGCCGCGGCCCGCCCCTTCCCTGCGAGGCTTGGAGGGAGCAGGCGCCGCGGCGGGCGGCTCGGGGGCCCCGCGCGGGGCTCCGCTAGGGTCCCGGCGCGCGTCCGCCGCCACCCGGCCGCCGCTGCGGCGAGTCCCGCGCGCCCCTGTGCGCCCCGGCCGGCTCGGCGGCGGCGGCGGCGGCGGCGGCCGCGCACGGGCTTCCGACTCGCGAGCCCTGCGCCCCGCGACTGAGCATGCCCAGCGCGCCGCCCGTCCCGCCGCCGTCTGCGAGTCCCCGGGGGCGCGGTGGGGGCGCGCGCCGCCCCGACCCGGGCGCGGCGGCCACGCGGGGGTCCCGGCGCCGCTGCCCGCCACCAGCCCTGAGGGTCTCAGCGCTCACACGGCCCCCGGCGTCCGGGGACTGTCCCTCGGGACGGCTGCCCGGCTTGGCGACAGTGTGGCTGGACACTGGGTATGGTGGGGTTCCTCCCGGGACCCCCTACACGGCGAGTGCACTTTGAAGGGTGTGAGAGGAGCAAAGGATTAACTGGGACGCCCGGACTCCCCAAAGAGCACCTGGGGAACGCAACGCTGAAAGTTTGGGAGATCCGCACCCCTGTTTCCCCCCCCACCCCGCCCCCCACCGTTCTATTCCTTAAATTTTCTGTCTGCAGAGAATCACTTTTTCTCCAATTACGAGTTAATTGCTCGTAAGGATGTTCTGGCACCTTAAAAGTGTGTGTGTGGAGGCGCCTGCGGAAACCGGCCCGCAGCCCCCAAGCCTATTTCGACGCAAGGTGTATTCACTTAGAGATGCTGTCCCTCTCCCCGCTCAGGCTCAGAACTGTTCGTGATCACAGTTCTGGCCCTTTGGCTGACCGCACAAAACCTGCCAGAGAGAAGCAGGCCTGCGAAATGCCCACGGGGCCCCGCGGCAGACTGCGCATGTGTCGGCGACTCCTGACGGGGGGTTGAGAGCAATTAGCCTGGTCCTCAGCAGCAGTGCTCAGACTCAGCTTTGGGCCCCTTAGTGAAAGGTGGAACAAGCCCCCAGATCTCTTGCACTAGCTGAAGCAGTGCATTTGCATTTCTTACATTTTTGGGGGCCTCCTTTACTCTGCCCCTTTTACTCCCAGTGCCTCCTCAAAACCAAAATAAAGTGCTTAAATTATTTATGGCAAAATATTACCACATTGAACTCTGCTGTTTTGTGTAAATGTGGGCCTTGTTCTCTTAAATTTGTGGTTATTTAAAGTTGGAAAATAAAAGTAAAATAGGAAATCCTGTTGGTGGGACTATAGATCATTTTTTATTATTACATTTCTGCAGCTAAAACTTTCTATTACAAACCATATTGATTTTATAAGCAGGTCAAATATTTTTTAAAGAATATCTGATCTGTTAAGGAGCGCGAGTGCATGCTTTGCCACTAGCCTGTGACAAGCGAAGCACACTGTGTACACTGAGTGTTAAACAATAAATCGGCCTGAGGATTTCCTTTCCTCACGCGCATCCTTCCCCAGCAATTTCCTCTTGTGTTCGGTCCAGATCGCATCAATGACACAATGTTTTCTAAACTACAATTTTAGCAAACAAATCATACTAAACTTTACATACCATCTTCAGAAACAAAATCCAACACATCTGAATCACCATGTAATACAAAGGCCTTGAACAAAGAGGAATGAAACTAGAAAAGAACTTTTATTAAAAAGGAAGAAATAGTTAACTAAAAATATAAATTCTGTTTCAGGTAACATCGGATCACCCCTGGGTGTTATAGGACATTTCCAAAATCCAGATAATACACATTACAGCAGGAAGCAGACCTGGCTTTAAAGTCTACGCTCTGCTAATTTCTTGCAACATGACCATGGAAAAATTATCTAATTCTTCTAACTTTCAGTTTCCACATATGTAAAATGGGAAAAATAACGTTTACCTCACAGTGTTGTTGTCAGGATCGAGTGACACAATGCCTTGTTATTCAAAATGCAGTCTGTAGGCCAGCAGTGTCACCCAGGAGCTTGTCAGAAATGTCAGCTCTCAAGCCCTACTCCAGACCAAATGAATCGGAACCTACCTTTTAACAAGATCCCCAGGTGACATATATTTACATTAAGTCTCAGAAGCGCTGATATAATGCATAAAACGTTTGATGCCTAACACTTAGAGTTCAATAAATGTTAACCAATAGTTTTAGTTTACAAAAAGGCATCTATGACCAAATAAATTCTAACTTTTTAAAATTCATATTTATTATGAACATATACACTATGACTTCAAAACAGAATACTATTCAAACACAGTAAACCAGAGAATGGAGAAAAGGGCCAAAGAAAAATACAATACAGAAGGCCTAGAAGAGGAGGCTAGTGGAAAGGGAGGGTTTTCGAGTAAACAAGGAGTTAAGTGGCAAAACGTGAGTCTTGTGGAGTACATCAAAGTGTCAGAAACTGGAACAACAAAATGGCAATGGGCTTTTTTGAGCTGCTAGCCACAGTTCTTTTCCTTTAAACCAGTAGGGACTAAATTTTGTCTGTGGCAACTCTTGGCTAGTCCTGGGCCCCAGGTTTCCAATAAAGGCCTTTATACAATGGAATATTACTCAGCCATTAAAAAAAATGAAATCCTATCATTTGCAATAACACAGATGGACCTTAACACAGAGGTTATTATGCTGAGTGAAATAAGTCACATAGAGAAAGATAAATACCATATGATTTCACTTATATGTAGAATCTAAGGAACAAAAAGAACAAACTAATCAAAAACAGACTCACAAATATAGAGGACAATCTGGTGACAGCCAGATGGGAGGGGAGTTGGGGGGCTGGAGAATGAGGTGAAGAGTTAAAGAAGTACAAATCAGTAGTTGATAGATGGCCACGGGGATGAGGAGCATGGCATAGGGACTGCAGTCAGCAGTAATGTGGAGAGCCAGAGGAGAGAAAGCAATTTAGAGGATCATTCTATAAACTATACAGATATCTCTAACAAATGTACAGTAAACTTGAAACTAATAATAAAATAAATTTTTTATTTTTAAAAAAGGCCTTTCTCGTACTTGGGACTCAGGACTCGGCAGTCCCGCTGCCCTTGAGGCCCGCATTGGCACCTGAAACATACCCCACACGCTACTATTTACTGGATGCCAAGCTCTCTTTGGGCACTTTACATATATTATCTGCAAGTTAAAGGATGCCCCCTCCCCAATAGATGAAGAAATAAGATCAAAGTCATTAATCACCTTGCTCCTGGTTACAAAGCTCGGTAAGAGAGTGAGTTTGATTGGTCTCCACATCTGTGCTGTTTCTGTTCAAATTGTTCCCCATTGTAATAATTACCCTAGCAAGTGTAATTACCGGCTTTCTCCCATAGACTGAAACACTCTACAGGCAGGGGTGGTAACTTACTCATCTTCAAATTCCCAGAACCAACCTTGATGCTTGGTGCACAATAAGCACTAAATGAATATTACTTGAGTAAGTGAGTAAAGGAATAAATGAGTGGGTTATGTTGCCCCTTTTTCTTCTCTGCTCTCTCTTCCTGGTGGTGAAAGATCAGGAAGCATTTGTCCATGCTACTTGGTTCAGGTATCAGGGCCACGTGAAGGGAAGGTCTGCTCCTTCCTGTGTGTCTCGTGAGCCTTTCTGGGCCCTCCAGCGCAGCAGGCCACCCTCTGCTTCTCCCTCGCATCACTCCATCGTTTGGATCTTTGCCTCAGCCCTACACAGCATAAAAATGGGAAACGGGATGGGTGGCATACTGAGCCACAGGAAAGACAAGACAATAAATGATGGATATCACATACTAGGTCTTTTTCGATATTCAAAATTACGCCATAATCAGAAAGTTAGGATTAGAGGATTCACTAGGTTATGCATCAGTCTCAATGCACAAAAGACTGAAGCAAAGGAAGTGAGAGCCACATACATTCATTGCTTGCTACAGTCTGCGGTGTCACTCATGCCTTATAAAATTTTTTTCTTTTTATCTTTCAACTCTTATTTCCAAAGGCACTACTATCTACCACTAAAAAAATTCAGAAACCCAAATTTGTTTCTTACTCCTTATTTTACTTATTTCTTATTTTATGTCACAAAAGAAGTAAATCATTGGTGGTATATAGCATATCAAAGATAAATTGGTTTATAAAAAATTTTTAAATGCAAAAACATAAATATCATAGACTACAAACTGATATCTAGACTCTCTGTCTATTGAGTTTATTTTCTTCAATGACAATCAAATGTAGTTTGGTTTCACATAAACAGAAGATTCTGTTTCAATATTAAATCTAATTCAATATTAAAATCTAATGTGAAAAAACTTTTATGGGAAGTCCTTGGTGGTCCTTTTTCCACAATATTCTATGTATATCTCAATTATTATACTAAGTTCTTTACAGAAATATTATCTCTTTAAGTGTCTGACATCACAACTACCACCACCTTCCTCGCCCCTCCTGTGAATTTCTTGGGGACAGGGCCTGTATTAATTCATATCATATTGCCAATGTCTAGCACCTAGCAGTGGGTGGATGGGTAGGTGGATGGACGGATGAATGAAATGGAGAGGTTATAAACCATAAAGTGCAGCAACTCAGAGAGGAGAGCGTTTAGGCTGAATTTCCAACTGTCACCCAGATTTATTCCTGCTGCCAACAATGTCCTTGGGAAAACAAAGTATACTGTTTTACCCTTGTGGAAACAGTAAAGGACAGGAGTACTAGAGAGACTCCCGTGGCATCTTCATTCAAAAAAAAGAAACCCACAGCCTTGATTTTTCTTTAAATTGTCCTTAATTGCAATGCATTATTGAAATGCATTATCACACAATTAGAAACTCTCCCTGAAAAAGCTAAGGTAGTTACTTCAATTCATACCTCATGCCTGAGATAAGAAAACAATAGCCACTATTTATTGAGTTATTAGGAGCGCTGACAGATAGCGTTTGAACCGCATGATTTCTATGCATTGTTTGATTTGATTCTCATAACCTCTCTGAAGTAGGCACTATTATTTATCCTATTCTATAGATGAAGAAACCAAGGCTAAGAAAGTTCAACTATCTTTCCTAAATTCGAACAGCCAGGAAGTGACCGAACCAGCATTGGAGCGCAAGTATCCTGATGCCAAGATGCATATATTTCACTACGACGCCGTTTCTGCCTCCCTGGAGATTCGAGTACAGAGAGCAGACTTCAACAAGATGGCTTTCCACAGAGCCAACGTGAAATGCTCCATACCTGTGCAAACTCAGTAATAAAGAATAGTTTTAATATTTACATAAATGAAATGCCTCCCCATCACTATTTAAGTAACAGGAAAAGAATCAAAATCTATTTGGTAAAGTAATGTTTTAATTCTTAATTTTTATTCTTAAAATAGTCTATTTTTTAATTTTTTTTGTAGTATTTAAGCATTCCATTTATTCTCTTCTGATATAAACTTTTTGTTTGATTATGTTGCGTTGTGTTTTGTTATATCCCAGTAGACATGAGGTTTTGAAGTACTGTGCTTTAACAAAAGCCATGGATATCTTCTTTGATCATCAGACTTACTATGATGACACAAGAGTGATTTAATAAAAAGGTTAACCAGCTTTCTGGGAGCTGACATGAGAATTCTGAAAAGCACCAAATAGAAAATTTAATGTGCCTTATTAATCTCACACATGTGCACGCAGACAGACTTTCTCACATTTATGTATTTTTCCAGACAGTTTATGCTCCATTTTGCAATCTTGGCATTAGGTTACCTGTAAAATTACAAATTATTTTTTATTACACACACATATACAAAAGGAAGACACACTGGCAACACTAAAAGAATTTCATATCTGGTCAAAATGAAAACACAGTAAGTATTTCTGTTTCAAACAGACTTGTTGCTGGCTACAACTTTTAAGTTGTTCTTACAGAAATTCCTTAGATTTAGGAAATAACTCATGTGTCTGCTAGCTCTGTTCTCTCCCCTTGCTGACATTCTCAGGAACTGAAATTCAGGGCTGTTTAACTCACAACATAGCATTGGGGTAGAAGAAAGAAGAAGGTATGTCTACAGAGGATTGCTCTGAGAGAGCAATAATAATTCAAATTAACTTAAAGAGAGGAGGAAACTGATAGACCTGAAGAAAATAGGACCATCATTTTCATGTTTTAAATATCAGTATAATATAGGAAAAACAGAAATTAATGTTTGTTACAAAAAAAAAAAACCTGCCAATATATCCCATCCAATCTACCTCCCTCATTTAACAAATGGTTTGCACTTTCTAAGTGCAAAAACACTCTTCTAGATTTTATGTGGGATTACAGAGTAAACACAACACGGATTCTGCACTAAATCTCTGTGAAAATTTAGTTAACGTTACAAAACAAAGACATGAAAGATGCCACAAAGACCCCAGACCTTAGTGTGTGACGGTGTTTTTACACTGAATGTTAACTGCTTATAGCGGTTGATACTGGAGTCAACTTATGACCAGGCACCAAGCTAGAAGGATCGCTAAGGAAACTGAGCATAAAACACATTTTTCATGAGGTCCACCTCGGCCTGGAAGAGCAGCCAGTTAAATGAAGTCTATTATCTTCGGGAATCATAATATCTCCATATTCATGTCCATTTCCCTCCATCTGCTTACTCACTGTGTGTGCCAGGAAGCAGGAATAATTTCTAGGGTTCTCCCAGGCCCCCCCAAATTAACACTGATGCAATTCAATGAAGCAAAAGAAGTTTAAGGCATTTACTAAACACTCCAAAATGTTAAAAATCCTGACTAACCTAGATAATTCACAATGAAACCATCTTTCCAACCCCAGTATCAGCACTAATTCCCAAGCTACCTGGCTTCAGAGGTCAGTGGTTCAGCTTTCCTAAGACACAATGGAAGAGAGGCTGCTGCAGCCCACTGGGGAAGACAGGTCATCAATACTAGCACTGGGCTGTGGGCTCCCAGCCTGTCTCCATCACACTGATGGGGAATTGAGTTACTTGAATCAAAGTGAATGAGATTTTGCTGCCGGCTGCCTATCAGTGCCTTTCATTCTGATCTGTCTCTTATTTGAAAGTGCCTGGGAAGATGTGACCACTGGCTAAAATTTCTCTTTACAGCTGCTGGCTGTGATCTGCATGGATAACTGTGGCCTCACACCTTCACTGAAGCCACCTGTTCAATTTTTAGTAAATGTGAAAAGGAGACAGATGCTACTGACCCAAAGCCAGTGGGTTGCTGGCCCTGGGATAAGGATGATCAGAAAGGTCTTTGCTTCTTCCTACATCCGATTTGGATATATATGGCAGATATCTGCTTGATAATTGTTTTTCTCATGCTCATTACATTTCTCCCATTCAGAGATTAAAAGTTCAACTGTTCCTTACAAAGTCTTGTGAAGTATATATGAAAGTGGTTATAGTTTCGTTACAGATTTAAAAGCGTTTCTCATCTCTAAAAAGCCAGAAGCTAGTATCAGTGAAGACTTATATATTCTTTATATAATAATCTATTTTTGAAGTCAGCTGTAACTACACTTCCTACTTCTCCACATTTGAAGATATAGGTAATATTTTGCTGTTTGGGAAAACTAATCCAAAGGAGGTTTAAAGATATTTTTTACTTCTGATCTTTTGCTCTAGATTTTCTACCCAATAGTTCTGCACAGTATTCTCATATTCTGCAGATAAACTAGTGAATAACCAAGCCTTGAATTCCACTTTTCAAAAAATCTTTCAAGAGTGAGTTAAGCAATGGTCAGTTTGCAGCAGGATTAAAAACTAAATTGACATTTCATTCAAGTTACATACTGTATAACTGCAAATGAGAGCAGCTTTCAAGTAAATGTTGCCAGTGGACTCAGTTCCTTATGTCAGCCACGTAAGTCTTGCTGCACTACACAGCCACAGAACAGGGCCCTAAGCTAAGACAGAGCTATAACCAGTGTGTGTGATGAGTGGGTAGGAGGGTTCAGCCAGGCCAGAGCATCTCCCTCTGCCCACAGTAGACTCCCACAAGCCCCCCAAAATGGTTTCTTCCTCAGGAAGGCCTTTCCTGATAATGAGTGACAAACAGTATCACTGTTGCCTCACCACCCACCCATCCCTACCAGTGTCATTTTTACCTTGTCTTATGGTTATTGTTATTGGTTTTAAGAGGAATCCTTAAGGAAATACAGTGCGTAGTTTATTTGGGAATTCCTAAGAGCCTGCTAAATATTCATTGAATGAATGAACAAATGAATGAGTGGTCTCAGAGCTATTACTATAGATAACACTAGCCTTAAGCTACAAAATGTTTTCATATGATTTCATAGCATTCTTGTGCATATCTAGCCTTCTGTTGCCTAGATTTTACTTTATGAGAATGATTTTCTCTAAAAGTTTGGAGAAGAGTATAAGCAGCACCCTAGAAGGAGTGAAGAGGGGGTACAGAGGGCATGGTTGCTGGAGACAGGGAACAATTATAACTCCGAAATGGTCCATCCAATTTAAAAACAAAATCATTCCAAAAGTGCTAAAGAAGATACACTATCTGGTGTTAAATGTTATCTATTTAGTTATTAATTAGCAATTACTATAAGCAAATAAAAATGTGACTGACAACAAATGTTTAATAGAAGTTTCAGAATTCTTTTTCCATAAGCCCAAATCACACTTCTCTTATATACAGTGTACTTTGTTTGTTTTCCAGAGGGATTTTCTCTGTAACATCTAAACTATACATGATTCGTGTGAGAGAAACAAGCCCTTCTAGCTGGTAAAATTTAGCTTAGTCCCAGTCTAGTGAGACCATCCACGAAATACCCTGGTCGTTAGCAATCTGTTACCTCTGAGCTCTTTAAATCAAATATGATTACAGTTCATTCCAAGAAGGGGTCAAATCACTTAACAGAGCATGAAAAAGAGAGGGCATGTCAGCACTGCTCTTAATCAAATTCTTACTTCTTTTATTCTTTTTCATTCTTGGCCTTGCTTGTCTAAACTCATTCTCAGGGTTATAAATGGTCATTAGTTGTTAATCAGCGTAGGAGTACTTCCTGAAGGGTCCAGGATTCTGTTATTTTTAACAAATAAATGGCTTCACACTTTGAGCCAAGAACTGTACCATATACTTTTACACATCTTATTTTACAACCGGACAGCAGGGAGGGATGAGTCAAAAATGACGCTGAAGTTTTGTTCCCAGGTAGTCAGGAGAATTAAGGAACATCAGAATGACTTTTACTGAGACGGCGAAAGAGCTGAGATTAGCATTTGGGGGACAATTTGGGTGGAAGCGCTAGGCCTGAGAGTCATCGGCACAGAGAACAGTGGAAACAGCCAGAGGTACGTGATCAGGGAAGAGACTCATTGGAAACTAATACTTGAGCTTTGGGGTACCGGTCACAGTGAAGGAGTGAGGGAAGAAGAAATGGTCAGTGGAGCTGTCACTCTGTATCATCTAAATTCAGGTCAGGGCCCACCAGGGGACCATGTCAACTTTAGTCCTTGTGAGGGCCCTTTGTACAACTGCCGCTGACCAGTTCTACATGGGTAGACACTCCTGCATTGTGGGTAGACACTCCTGCATTATCGCTTCCATGGTGCCCCCCAGATAATCAGTTAGGGTTGACCCTTATTCAATATCTGACATACAGAACATTAAAAATGTCTCTTTAAATTTGCACTGTAGAGGATACAAGAAATTAGTGAAAAATAACCAAAGCAACTCTACAGCGAACTATGTATGCCTTGTAAAATATCATTTAGGCCTATGCCGTAGGTGTGCTACAGGCGTGGTCTCGTTGACTATCACCCCTCCTTTCTGGGGGCCTCCCATAGCGGTGGCTGGAGGTGGGTCTCAATTCTGCTTTAGAGGATTATTTTCCTCACCTGAGTCCACTATTTTGCTTCTAAGATTCCAAATTCATCTACGACAATGACATCAGTTATTAAACGAATATTCATCAATCGCCCATTTTTTCTAAATGTTAGAAATTCAGAGGTAAATAAGACAGAGCAGATCTTTATCTTCATGGAGAGTAGAGTCTCCCCATGACCTGGCTCAATGACTAAAGATTTATGAAAGTTCACACCCAAAATAAAGCACCCTCTTCTTACTTGTGTACACTGTATTTGCTATTCTTGCTATTGCCTTTTTGACCATGTGCACATCAGAACCCTGATTTCACGTTTGAATTCACTGCTGTACCTTCTCCTCTTCCTGCTAAGAACAGCATCAGGCCTTCTGATTTCTAAGGCACTGCACGTAGTCAAAGCTGCCACAGAGTCGGTGGCATCTCATGCCCAGGTCTCTGAGCAGCCTCTCTTTCCATTAATACTGATGATAACAATTTTCCCTGACCCCTCATGGCTATTACATCTTGGTGGTCTCTCCTCATTCCCAAGTCTCCATGACCCTGAGGTCGTTCTCATGCTGTCACCTGCTGGGACAAACCATCTCATTCTCTGAGGCCTCTGTAGAGTGCTACCAGGAAAAGTGACACCCACCACCAAGAAACAGTCTTCCCAATTTCCGTACCCATAGACGCCTTTCTCTTAAACCCTTCTCAGTTTCTGAGCCCACAGAGAATTTAAAATCAGTTTCTGACTACAAGTGACACAGAAACGACTTTCCTTCTTTCTTTCCTCTAATTCATGGGCTGTGCTGTATCTCACAGATCAGACTAGAAGAGAATGTTGAGGAGGACACAGGGAAGGACTCAGAGAATTCAGGTCTGATGCCATCTCACATTCCCACCCGTATATCAAAAGCTAATGCGAACCCTTCTACAGGCTCTTTTTAAAAACCAAACAAATATTGTCACTTTTAATTAATTAAATTATGTTTATCCAGAAAATTAATTTTTTTAAGAAAAGTACTATGTTTATAAGGCTCTACCTAGTTCCACTAACACTTTTATAAAGATACTTTATTTTAGTGAGGATATATTTTTGAATCACATCCTGCTAGGAACAAACATTTCTATTTTTTCCTGATCACGTATGAGCCAACATCTTCACCACTCATCTAGGGACACTTCCCTGCTTACGGAAACCATCTAGATGTCTTTTCTTCTCTTCTAACGAATGTTGGTTATAAAATTATAGTAAATCTTTCTAATTAACAAATAGTGAATTAAATCAATCTGGAAAAATATTTCTGGGGGGAAACAAAGCATGTTTTTTTTGTTAATGCTACAAAGAGGACTGAAATTCAAGTCAAATAATTCTCAAAGGAACTGTTTCCAAAGAAATACTATTTTTTTTTTTCAAGATTCACTCATGAAAGGTAAATGGTTTGCTTCACTAAGGGTCCCAAAAAAAGAATTGTCCACAAACATTAGGTTTAATATTGGAAATAAATACTATTCTAGATTTGAAGCTTTGTTCTTTTTCCAATTTTTGAGGAGGTTCAGAATCTTTTATTAAAAATTTATGTGGCAGTTGTTCCTACCTTATTTCATTTTCTGTTTTCCTTTTCTATCTTTCATAGATTTGTATGATGAGAAAACAGTCCTGCTACTAAAACCTGCTTTAACAAGAGATAAATGTTATTAACTACAAGAGGAAGGAATCAAAACAATAGATTTAATATCAGTATAGAAAGGAGAGTTTTCCTCACTGATAAAGAAAATAAAAGTAATACATTTTTTAAAACACACAATTTTGTAGCTCTCACGGCTTTACAAGAGTTGGGATTCCAACAAGAATATGTTTTCATGTTAGAACTGATAACGTTCACAGCATGAGATGGAAAGGGGCTTTTTTTCCGATAAAGAAACACCAGTGCTCAAATTCCCACCAACACATGCTGAAAGAAACCTTTTGCGTCAACAAGGATTACCTTATGATTTCTTTTAGACACAGAACTTGAAACTTCTATTAAGTAAGAAATAAATATTCAGTTATAAAGTGTCTTAAACTTTGAGGCTTCTATGTAGAAGGAAAGTAATAAATTAATCCTGAAAAACTGAGATTACACGTTGCTATTCTCTGACTCTACCTAATTATCTCAGAAGATAAAATGTATTAGAAATTCAAGAGGGTTATAAAAAATGGTCATGATATTCAGAAAACCATGCATTAAATTTCCACTCTAAATAAAAGTGAATTTTGTACTGTTTGTAGATAAATAATTATCATATAAAATTACATGAAAGGTAAAATGCTCTCTCTTAAAAAATAAGATGTTTTCGATTAGTATTCCTCTAAATCTGCTAACTTCTGAGAACAAACTTTAACATAGTTGACATTCTTTTTCTGCAGTCATCATCTACTCTCTACTTCTGCCTTTCCCATCAAAAATGATCCAGTAATTTTCCCCCAAAATGGCTCCACTTCTCAATTTCCCGTTTCAGTCACATGGCGGGTCATGAATATAGGAAGTATGGTCCTGAATGCATCATGTTCCTTACACACAGACCACCCACAAGGCATCCACTTGCTGCAAATTCTAGTGAGTGTCTGCCAAGCTGTAGAAGTTCAATATCACAGTAACACACTAGACCAAGGAGAGAACTAGATTCCTAGCCCTGACTCCCCGATACTTGCCCAGATGACCTGGGGCAAACTCCTGGGCCTTAGCTTTTCCTGACCTACCGATTAAGTGAATTGGACTAGGTTAGTTCTAACCTAAAATTCTGATTCTAAAGGCACCCACACTTTCTCTCAGTCCAATGAACTCAAATCGTGAAAGATTTAACTACATTGTTTCCATCCAAAGGATCATCAGGCATTTTTTGTTTACTTGTTTGTTTGTTTTTGTTTGTTTTAATCTTACTAGAACCCTATCCTTACAATCCACAATCGTGTTAATTCATTTTTCCCATGGTATCTAGTTCTCATTTTATTTCCTAGCTCTGAATCTTCAAGGGTTCCCTAGAGCCTATCCTCTAGAAACTCTTCACAAGAGACTATAATATGATACATTTTGAGAAGTAATTTGACTCCAACTCATCAATCAAATCTTATTTTCCACGCCTCCAGTACAGTAAAAACCACTGGCTCATCCCACCTCCAAACTTTTACTTGCCGTGGTCCCTCATCTTGAAACTATGGTACTCTGTTCCCACTCCCAGGCCTAGCCCGACAAGCAAATCCCTAGTTATTTTTCTCATTTGCTATGCAAATACTCAAGGCCTGCTGCCTTCGGCTAGTATGAAGCAGCAGAGCACAGCAGTGACAAGTGCCTTTGCTGAAGTCAGATTGCCTAGGTCCAACTCCTGGATCCCTCACTCTCCAGGGCTGTAATTTGGAATATGCTACGTAATCTCTCTGTACTTTGGGCTATAGAAGGGGATAAATTAGTACCTACTGGATTGAGTTGCTCTGAGGCTAATAAGTTAATGTGCATAAAGCACCTGGAAAAGTGCCGGGCACACAGCAGATGCTCTGTTTTCTGTCACTGTTACACGGCTCCCCGCAGCACGCTTGGGCAGTAGCATGATTTAGGTATATATATATTCAAATTGTCATCTGCTGTTCACTTCTCTTTCTCTTGACTAGTTATGAAGAGAAAGAGGGAGCGAGTGATGTCACCCTTCTTTCCACTCTCTCCGTGGGCACAGAGTCCTGTCCAAACTCCCAGAGAGAAAAGTATGAAACTAGTGAAGAAAACCATAATGATGATTAAAGGGTTGGAAAGTGATGATTACAAGGGAAGACTAAAGAACAAGAGCTAGTCATCCCAAAAAAGAAAAGTTAAAGTGTATTTCAATAAAGGTCTTTAGAATACAAAGGGCCCTTGAACCCCCACTGGGAATTGTTTGCTGTTCATTTTCAACTGCTATATCTTTCTTTCTTCCTTCTTTCCCCCCATGGGTGCTTTCATGTCATTTCTCATTCTGTTTCTCTTCCCTGGCTCACCTCGACCATGCGCCAGACACTCATATGCATTACGTTCACTACCACTCTGGAAAGTGGACTTTATTGATAAATAAATGGCCCATTGTCACACAACTGAGATAATAAGTAGCCGAACCAAAATTCACAGGCCCTATAGACTGATCCTGTTGAAAGACTGTTTTGAGTTAAACATAGAACAAAATAGAAGCATTTATATATTTGTCACATAATCAATAGTGTAAAAAAAACCAACAATGTCTTTTACTACAGTGGCTCTCAAATATTTTTCTCCTGTAAAATTATTTTTATTTTATAAAAGTAATATATAATAAATCCAGAAGAGTTAAATATATACATGAAATGTAAAATAACCAGGAAGTTCATCTCCAAAAGACCTTTAATGTTTTGGTATGTATTTTTTAAAATATGTCTTCTTACACATATTTTAAAAAATAAAAGTGCCATTTTATGATAAATAATATTTTACAATATTTATACTTATCACTTTATTAAATTTTTTCATATTTATATAATTTTATTATTCATTTTATAAACTCTTAATTCATTTAATATGACATAGCAATAGTTATATTTTACATTTTTAATGTATCTTATATGTGATCGTCTCATTAAGTTGTTAAGAAACACAATTAGCTTATCAGCTAAGATACTCTGTTATTTAAAACTCCATCTTGCTCTTAGATCCAGGAGTATCCTGCATTAAGCAAACCTACATATCATGAGATGGGGAAAAAAATGTTATAGTCTGAACAACTAGATAGAAAATACTTTTTTGGGGGAGCAGGCCAGCCTGGGGCAAAAGTACAAAGGAAAGCTACACATCATATATCTATATATTGAAGAGTTATAAATCTAACTACTGAACGATTGAATAAAACATGTTCTTGTTTCTACCTTGACAAATATTCCTGATGATCTTAGTCGGATTAGAACTAAGAACTCTTAGACGACTTGAAGTCCGTGACAAAATGTGAAGGTACCAGGAGAGCCAGCCTGGCCCCTGTCCGTGGACCTTAGCCTGTGGCCCACTTCCCCTCCCCTGCCCTCCCTGGCTCTGCCCCACACCACAGGGGCCTCACTTACATGTATGTAGACACCTCGGCCCACAAACGCAAGCTGAGGGAGCTTGGTTGGGGAATTTGGGGATCTGAGGTACTGGAAGCACAGTGCGGAAAAAGAAAGAGGATGTGCATTCCAAGTGGGCACATCCCCTGGTCCTATAACCTCTTGCCTTTGGGCCTTCCGAGCACAGGGTCCAAGCTGGGTGCCTCGTCTGCCTGCATCTGAGGACAATACCCAGGCACGCCCAGCTTTCTGAGATTTCTCGACAAGCCCTTTTGAAAGTAGAAGCCAAGCCCTCGAAGAACCAAAGTTTGGGAGAGCAAAAACAAAAACAGGGAGGATGATTAAAAGTCTGAGGCCAAGGCCTATTAGATAATAAATAACAAAACCTCTGTTACTCGTGAAATACTTACTGGAAATGGGAATTTTTGCAATGCGGTGGAAACCTGAGAAAGCGTTTGAACCTCGCTGATTTAGGGTTATCTTGGATTGACTTATACAAGATAGGCCAAGAGGAAATAAGCTCTCTAGAACTTTCAAAGATCCTAAGGAAAGCTCTGGACTTTCACAGACTATGAAATGGTTAGATGAAGAGGGAGAATATTAAACTAATTTTATCTGACTTAACGAGAGACAGAGACTTGACAGCTCACATCTCGGTGATATCTGTATGGAAGTCTGCATTTGAATAAAGAAACTGCGGGTGCTTTTTTACTCTGCCAATATAATCATTCTGGGATAATTTTTTAATGGAATAGTTTAGTGTTTCTAAAGTGATTATGTTCTAAAATGAGGGTGACAAAATAAACATCTATAAAAGGTTATATGTGGAAATGTCAGAATCAGAGATAATAATAATAATTTAAAAACCCACAGGACTCTGGATTCCTTTGTGCTGTATTAACTCCCTAAACGTGTTCCCCCTCTTCCCCATGTAGGATACTAAAATTTTACCAGCTGAGGCTAAGGTTTTCCAATGAACCTCAAGAAGCAGTTTTCCAGACTTAACTCTAAGATCAAAACCATCTGCATTTTCCACACAGTGAGTTTTTAGAGGCATTCACTCCTTTCGCAGAGTAGGGTACTAAACCACAAAGTGATGGGTTAGCTCCAGCGGTTAAGTGGGAAACTTAAGAAAGTATTGTCCACTTTCTTTAATAGTTCATTGTGATTTTTAGCCATAACAGACATGACTTTTATAGTACCAATGGCTGAGGCCTGTTTCCATCAGCTTCTTGGCCTACAACCACAGCTCCACCAGGAGAGGTCTTACTAACTACTCCTCATGACCAAAAGGGGGGAAAAAAACACACAGGAAACATCAAACTCTCTTAACACTTCTAGTTCAAGTATAGTCGTCAGTTGTTTTAGGTTCTGACAATTATCTTGGACCCTTCCTGACCACTACAATTTTACCTTGACTGTATTTTGCCTAAACTACTTCCCATTAGGATCAGATTTATTGAGCATCTGCTGTGTGCCAAGACTCCCTGTCTAGTGGGGACACGGCCCCAAAGCATGATTGTAAGCAAAGGAGAGCCGGGTGGAGGTGGATCCAGATCGCAACAGGGGCCCAGAGGGAGAGGGTGACCAGCTGCCTGGGAAGGGGTACCAGGCGTGGGTGAGCGAAGAGGTGGGAAGAGAAGATGTTCACCAGGGGAAGAGTAGATGGGTGGGTAATACAAGGAAAGAACAGCACATACAAAAGCTCACGGGCCTAAGGGTACACAAGAAAGTGAGAGGCCAGGGTGTTCTGTGGAGCGGCCAAAATAGTGCGTGTACAAAGTGAGAGGAAAGGAGTGTGTGAAGCTAATGGTTGGAGGTAAGAGCGGAGAGACGGACAGAGCCAGTCTGCAGAAGGTCTGCGGAGGGAGGAGTCTGGACCCTCAACGCCCACGCCTGACATGTAAAAGCGCCTTTGACTAGATTGTTTCGACGTTGGCTAATGAGACCGCTGAGTAGACTGCAGACTTTGTGCTGAGTTCCAGCCCTGAGGAGCTATGTTAGAGCAGGACGCAGAGCCCTCGAGCCCGCAGACTGCTGACCGCGCACAAGACTCCCTGTGCCTGGCTTCTCAGAGCAAGAGAGCTGAGCAAACCCAGCTGCTGAAAAGGCCTTTGTATAGACAACTCGGGAGCCTATGGGGCCACGTGAGATGGAGAGGCCCATGGCCAAGTTCCTGGGAGAGACTTCGGGAAGGGCCATGGCCTAACAGTTTTGGGTTTTGTTTTGTTTTGTTTTGTTTTGTTTTGTTTTGTTTTGTTTTGTTTTGTTTTTTAGCATAAAGCCGTTGTCACTCAAGGCAGAATCACTAACGCTGGAGTGAGGGTGTGCGTGGGCACTCATGAGAGACAGAGAGAGGCCCACCCTTAAGCATGTTAGCAGAAACCGCTTAAAGATATCTCAACTAACAGCATACAAAACCACGTGTGGCCCTGGAGTGCAGGGGTTCCCACACGCCCCTGTCCTGCGATGCTCGTGGGAGAACTCAGACGCTGCTGTGCGCGTTCCACCCGCAGTCTTCACTTATTACACACGAGTTAAAAGCATAATTCATTAGCATCTTTTGTATTCAGAGCAAATTACTTTTATTACCCAAGATGAACTCTAGGCTACTCCCCGCGGTACGCAGTCTTGGCGGATGGTCAGCAGCGGTGTCCTACCAAGGGTACGTGGGTTGAGCTACACAGGTCACCTTCCTGAAAACTAAATATTTAGTAGAGTGTCAAAAGAACAAAAAATGGTTAGTTCTCGCTCTCGTGCTCTCTCATCTCTCTCTCCTTCCCCCTCTCCTTTCTCTCTCTCTCTCTCTCTCTCTCTCTCTCTCTCTCTCTCTCTCTCTCTCTGTTCCTCCTCCTCCTCCTCCTCCACTGAGTAAATTAGCAAGGCTTTCTGCTTATAACCAAAGACCACTCCATCTCAGGTGGCCCCTTAGCTCCCTGCCCTTCGTGAATGTCGGGAATCTTTGACTCCAGTTTAACGATCAGAAGGACCCCTACAAGGGAAAAACAGACAAGAGGGACATGGACAGAATTACCAAGTTTATAGCTTTATAAAAAGTTCAGTTGAATTCCCAATTTTCTTTAAGATGCTGTGAGAGGAGGAGGAGGCAGACGACAAATACTGGGTGTGAGATGGAAAATTCTGCACACAGGTGTGGGCAGAGGCCGTCTCCGGGGCTCACGCAAGTTGGGAGAAGCATCACGGGCAAGGCGCACGGCCACGTGAGTGAGGGCGGAACCGCGGTCCAGCTGAGTCACCGCCGACAGTAAGGTCCGGGCAGCTCCAGCAGGGTGGAGCCCGTGCACCTCTGTAATTATTCAGGGTGATAGCAGACGGATGAGGCAGAGGACCCGGGGGCAGCCAGCTACGGCGACCAGGGAGGCCGTGGAAGTATTTGCTGCAGCGAGCGGCAGAAGCTGAGGCCGACTTGCTCAGCCCCAGCCAGGGCCTTCCGTCATTTCTGACTTGGTGTCCCCGGAGAGTGGAAGAGCTGTGAGGGGATTCCCGGGGCCTCCGTGTCCCCTCCAGTGGCCAGGGAGAGCCCTCAGGTGCAGGACTCCTCCTGAGAGGAGAAAGGAGACGGTGCATATCACGCGTTTGGCGCAGAGCCCCACGCACAGTAATGCTCGACCGTGTCAGAGAACGTGCCAGAGAAGATGCTCGTGGACATGACCTGCGAGCAACTCCCACCCCTGCATTGGTACTTTCAAAGTCCTACACACAGTCTATGCGTAAGAAAAAACCCCGCTGCTGTGTCCTGCACCCCCTGCGGCCGTCCAGAGACCCCAGAAGACATTCTGCAGATGGACGGGCGGGCGGAAGGGGTTCGGCTAGCGCTTCGAAGCGGGGAAGGGAGCGTCTGGCAGCAGAGTCCCCGCAGGCCGAGCGGCAGCTGATTCACACGAATGGTATTTGGAAGGCCTGAGAGAGGAGCCTGCCCGTGCCTCCCGGAGACCTGCTCGCGCTCATCGCCGCCGCTGCCGTCTTTCAGCACTGGGGCCTGGCCCAGACTTGGGGCCCGGCCTGCTCCCACAGCACCCCCTCCCTCTCACCCCGGGGACAAGTCCGGACTTGGCCGCCTGCCGGGCACTTCTGAGAGCCGTGCTCTGGTCCCGGGTGTAAGAGATGGAGTGCACCAGCAGGAAAAATGCGGGTGGGGGAGAATTAACAATTGTGTTTTGACTACAGCTGGGGAAAAAACACCTTTGGCACCTAGGTAGTTTGAGTATAAGGGCAAGAAAAAAATACCCATGTTTAGAGAAGACGAGAAGCCACGTTCACAGAGAAAAACTAAAAGCTGCAACCGTTCACAATGCAGAAAGGCAGAATCCCTCCCCCACACCGTGCTCCCAGCGAGTCACCTGGGACAGTGTTGGCTCCAACATCCGTGAGACAAGGATGTTTCACTGGGCATAGTGGGATTTAATTGATTTCATTCAAAGTTACGCTATAACTACGTGGGGGGAGGGAAATTCAACTTCATCTGGGTATTGGCACTACATATTTGTAAAATACAGAAAATTCCAAAGATTGTTGCCCAAGTTCGTGTCCAGTTGTTTTCACATCAATAAAATCCCACCTGGAAATCGTTCTGACATCAGTCACCATCCCTCTGGAAACGGCCCGTGGGAAGTCAATGGCACCGAATTCCCAGCTCGCTCAAAAAAGTTCCCGGGAGGAACTTCAGCTCTCATTTCCATGACTTCATACCTGAACTCTACCCGGTGCTATTATTTCCCAGGCATTGTCTAATTGTGCATATCACACACGTGCAGCTCAGGGAGGGTAACGGCACAGGGCTGGTAAGTGGGGCAGCTGGCATTCAAACCCGTCCCAGTCCTTGGCAACCATTCTGTGGCCTCAATAGCAGGTCATATGTCACAGGCCCAGTTTTCAATTATTGTCCCTATGTCTGCAGAATCTGGCAGATATTAGGTACTCAATAAGTGTTTATTCTTGGTCATTGGTTTGACTTCCTTAGGTAGGATACACCTGAACTTACCTCCTCCTAGCATATTCCATCTGAAGCTAATAAGAGTGAAGATCTCAACATCTGTAGTTCTCTGTAGAATTCTGGGAGTAAGATTAGAGTATAAAATGAGAACTCTACCAAAACAGAAAAGGAACCCTCTTTATTGGTTACTGAGAGAAGGAACGTTGCTATGTGGTTGCCACAGGTTTCTTCACAGCTTTTCAGTATCCTCAATAAAGGATGAAGGGAAATAAATTGAATTATTAAAGATGCAACTTTAATAGAGAAAACCAAGTGGTCAAGACATTGACTGGCCCACAAGTGAATAGGACTGAAGTGCCAGCCATCCAAATAGTTGCCTTTCTCATTCTAGACGCCAGACCAGGCATCAGAGATTCTTCCCACCTCATCGTTGCCCACACCGCAGGACCATCCTGTAAGGATGGAAACGCTGTTACCTCATTTTACATATAAGTGGCTTAGACAGTTTGCCCCAGATCACAGAGCCACTGAGTGGCAGAGCTGGATTATAGCCGGCTCCCTCTGAGCACTTAGACGGTTAGCTAATATTCTGTTTCCAATATAACCTTAGCCTGTTATAAAAGTTATCTTTCAGGAACCTTGCCGACTAAGGTGGGCAATGACCTGC